>JAUZST010002428.1:0-18060 GCA_034779995.1 Parotocinclus haroldoi | reverse complement strand
ATCAAGTCCAATCAGTTCAATTAAACACAGCTGGACTCCAATGAAGGAGTAGAACCATCCCAAGAAGGATAAGAAGAAATGGAGACAGCTTGTGAGTTAAATATGAGTGTCACAGCAAAGGGTCTGAATACTTATGATCAAGTGATATTTCAGTTTTTCTTTTTTAGTACATTTGCATTCTATGTATGTTTTTTTGCTGTCAAGATGGGATGCTGAGTGTACATTAATGTGAAATAAAATGAGCTTTTTTGATTTTTGTAAATGGCTGCAAAGAATCAAAGAGTGAAAAATGTAAAAGGGTCTGAATACTTTCCTTTCCCACTCATTTGTTCACAAATGATCAAATCTTGTGGTGACTCACTACTTTAGTATGTGAGTTCTGAAATGCTGAAAGTTCAGCCAGTGACTAGCACTTTTGAGTTTCAAAACAATTCAGATAAGGATGGAACAGAAAGTGAAGGCAAATGCAGATGGCAAATCAACAGAGTTTGTGGAACAGATGTCGCTGTATCAAAACACATTCTGGTACTGCAGTACTGCAGGCTTGCTTGAGATTTAACAATCAAATAACCCCAAATTATAAAAGTTGGGAATGTATGGAAAATGCTAATATAAAAGTAAACACGGAGCTTCTTATTTTTATATCATCGCACACAGTACGAATCCAGGATAATGAATGTTTTGTCTAATCAACTTCATTTTATCTGTTAATAAATTCCTTCATTTCAGGCCTGCAACAAATAGAGAAAAAGTTTGGAGGGCAATTTAGAGCTAGTAATGAGGTAAAAATCTAAATGTATGATGTTTCAAACATGAGACGTTAACAGGATTCTAATCATTATTTGATACAAAAGCAGCATCCAGGAAAGGCTGAGTCTTTGATGAGCAGTGATGGACAGAGGATATCCAGAGGTCAAAAAATGTATGAGAAAATTATTGAAATGTTTAAAAACAGTATTCCTCAATGAACTAACGGAAATGATTTAGATATTTCAGTCCAAATTTCTTCTTTTTTGACTTGTTTTGCATAAATACACAGATCTCTTTTCAGTCATTTATGAAATAGTATACTTTTCTCCATTCGTGTTGTAATCACAGAAGTTAAAATTGCCTTTGCCAAGAGCATTAGCACAGCCCAATACCACGAAACACCCTGTAGCTGATGCATGGTCTGGATAATCATTTTCATCTTTGGTCTAGAGCACATGGTGTCCAATTTTGTCCAAAAAAGATCTGGAACACTGATTCATAGGACCAGCAATACATGTTTCCTGTGTTATGGTCCATCCAGGGTGCCACTGAGGCCAGATAAGTCGAAAAATGGATGCTGTGTGCTTGCGACCAAAGAGAAAAAGGACCATTTCAGGCTGTATAAATAAAGGGATTCCTCTTCTCTTCCAACCAAAGTCTTTAATTTACAGAGAATGGGATTGCTGGGGAGCTGGGCTAGATCAGGAGAAAGATTTAAAGAACTTTCAGAATAACAAATTCAGCAAGACTGTTTAAAACGGCATCATTCCACTGAATATGTATAATTTGACAACGCTTTAAAAGGCAAAGCGATAAGATCTGATGTTAGCGAGAGCACAGAGCCAGGCAAATGCCAGCAGCTACTAATGTTTTGCAAAGCAGAAGTTTCCGTGTAAAGAAAAACTGATCATTCTTAGACAAAAAAGACAATTGGAATTGGTCCAGAAAATCTGTGCATCTATACGAGATATAATTATTTATCTGAAATATTCAAATTATAAACCATTACTAAACAAACAAAACAATCAACAAATGAAATGATGACTTTTGCACAGTAATGTATGTGTATGTGTATGTCCTGTCTGCAATATGAGTGTTTGAGAATTTTGCCACAAACCCATAAGGAGCGGTTCCTGAGTTGTTTCTTATTCCACTGTGTATAATATGTGCTGGATGAATCCCTTTGAATCATCTGGACTTTGTTTTTTGCGTTTGTAAAACAAATCAGTCAAACTGAACTGTTGTTTTGGAAATTGTACAAGCTTTTCAACTGCCTGTAGCTTGTAGCTGTTAGCGGGGCATCTGAAAAAATAATTCAGTGAAAAATGTATCTGTGTGTACTAGTACTAGATATTGTATCATATGTACCCATTATTTAAAAAAAAATGATTAGATCCTTAATACACACTGTTATTAAGTTAAGTTCTTTGTTGTTGTTAGATAGTTGCAGAACCTTATTGTTTACTGTATGCATGACTAATAAGTTAAAAATAGACATTACAAGCCTTATGTGTATGTGTATGACTGCATGTGCTATTTGTAATTCTAACTGTTTAAAAATGTTTCGTTTTTACTGAGCATGTTACAGCCTAAAATACTTTTTCGCAATGGACAGGCTGTTTATTACGTGCCAGGCTTGCAAATCTTGTAAATTAATCATAGTGGCTTCCAGATATTGTTGAGAATGTGAAAGATACGTGCGCTGACTGGTAAGAGAGGAGGCGAGATTGATAGATCCCATGCTTGTACTAGACTTCCTGCTTGATATCTTGACTTATCTAGAAATTTGTTACACAACGTGCTTTTCCCTCTTTCTGTTTGAAGGTGATATTGGTTTGACTTTTTGCTATGTCTTGTATTCCATGTAAGATAGTGTTTTTGTTCAGTTTGCTGTGGCTGAGTTATGAATAGAAGAACTTTAAAACAGTGAAAGCGGTGATCCTGGGTTACTGATTGTTGAGAACATGCAGAGAATTAGTTCTTGCTAAATCTTTTGTTCTGCTACTGATTTGGTGAAATGTAACAAATTGGACTTCTATTAATATCCTTAAAGCAATACAAAAGCAGGGCTTTTAAGACCATGGCTATATTGTATCTTGATGTGAACAAAAATGCATTGTTCCACATAACTGTAATTCTGGCTGTCTTTTGTACAAGGAAACTCTTTTAGGGTATGTGACAGGAAAATTATAACTTCAGTCTTCTATAGTATTTAAAGTAACTCTTTATTTGAAAAGGTAAAATAGACCCAGTATAACCACAAGAATCTACTTTTACACAGCTAATTCAAACCATGAGGCATCTGGATCATTGGCATCATCTCCGGACTCAGCGACCCAGGCCACCTCCTTCCGTCAGCTTCCAGTATTGCTTAAGACTGATGAGCCTCCAATCTCGGGCATCCCCCCAGACCCTACGAGTCAAAAACATGGTATCAGAGAGCAGACTGTACTCTCCATCACAGTTGCAAAACCACAGAGCCCTCTTCATTCAGACACGCCGGATAGTGCCATTTGGAGTGAGAACAAAAATAGCCAATCAACGGCAGATGGTCCCATTCAGAGAGCAGAACCCTCCTTTATGATTGCATCCTCAACTGTGGTGCATGTTAACAACCAGTCGTCGGCTTTAGGTATGGATTTCAGCGTGCATGCACCTGGCAAATTTGTCCAGCGAACTTCTTATTCTCCACCTCCAGTTAGAAATGATCTTTCATCAAGTTATCTGCATTAACATTATTACCAAGATCATTATTCCCACTCAAATCATCATCATGGTCACAATTGGAAGCAACAAAACCACCCTTCTTTGCCTAGTTTTCATCGTGACACATTTTCATTGCTTAAAATAAGCCCGCCGGATGGTTACATAAATTTCACACATATACCGCTCGCAGTTCACACAAACAGAGGATTTTCTATTTAAAAAAAGTAATACTCCAAATACAGCACAATATGCTGTGCATACACAATTAAGCAAAGCATTTGTAAAGTGCATTAAGGGCCACTCAGTTTTACGAACAACTGCAAAGCCAGGGCATAAACCACGATTATCCACAACTACACACCTCTCAGGAAAACCCTCACAAACATGGATTATATTGTCCTGTAACCCAGCTGTATCATTTGGCAGTAGATCCACTAGAACAATGTGGGGTCTTAGGAAGCTGTCTAGTCATTCTCCATCTGTCTCTGCAACCCCTGTCCCACGGCATATATCAAACCAGTGCCAAGTGCAATTACTGGATGGTATATTTTCCCAGGGCCTGACATCAGGTACAACAAAAAAGAAGGTTTATGAAAAGTCAGCATTTCTGTCCACTGCTGCACTGCCTCAGCTGGTTCATAACAAGACTGCTTTCACTGCTGCATTGTCAAATAATGAAGCAAGAGTGCGTGGCCTGTATGCAAAAGTTTCCTCAATCTCAGATCCATCCACATCTCTAATGGACTCATCAGAAGTTAAAAAGGTCACTCACTCTACTGGGTATACATCATTTTTAAAACGAACAGAAAAGCAATTTGAACTGCATTTGAACAGATTATATTCCAATGACATCAATGACTCTTTTGTTATATACAAAAATATTCAAATACACATTTTCTGTCTAGAGATATAAACCATAAACCTCTTTCAGACCCAGACAAGACAGGTTCTGAGTCTACAGTCACTTTGTATGATTACATGAAAAACTATACTCTGGAATGTGCAGTGCTGTTTCCACAGCGCACACACAACCTGAGCAAGCCTTGTTTGAACACCTTCTCCCAGGTCTGCAGGAGGTCAGCACTTTCATACCCAGCCCTAATAACACACATGTAACTGGTTTCCATCTAGAAAATGGAGAATCTTCTAGCAAAATCACCAACCCATATCATTCAACACCAATCACAGCTGGCAGAGCTGCCACTGTGTCCCCTGAGATTGCAGCAAGAGTAGTGACCCTACTTCAGTCATTAATCTCTGCCACATAATCTAGATCCATAGTGAAACGTGGCTAAAAATGTATCAAGTACTGGCCTCTCAGATAGTGTGTCTTTGACCTCTCAACATCATGTTCTAGATACTGTATGTAATTAACTCAACACGTAAAAGAGATACAAACACACACATTTGGTTGATGGATACCCATTTGAGTGTAGCCAGTGATACTTCAGTCAGTCAGGAAAGGCAGCTCTGCCAAATCACTGCAGGTTCAAAGCAAACGTCCATGAAGACAGGGTTTTTGGGTACAACTATACGCAAGGGGTCTTCAGGAACTATTGTTCCTTTATGATCGAAAACTTCTAAGATTATTAATTCTTATGAATCTAAAGTTTTAGAGGGACACGTCAAGGACAAAGACTTTCATTCCATACATCTACAACCATTTGACATAACAGAGGTTTTGGCTGCAGAATTATTATTAGTTATTATTATTATTATTATTATTATCAGTAACCCAAAACACAGATTTGACATTGTCTGCACCATCATCAAGGTCATCGTCATCATCACAATTAACCTCATATTATTGTTCTTTGTTAACAAAACTATCAACGGCATTGATGTCTATGTCACTCCATGGCTTTCAGCAACACCATCCTCCTCAGTATCGTCAGCATCATCACCATTACAATCGTCCTCAACACTACCATCAGCAGTACCATCATCCTCAGTATCATCACTGTTAACACCGTCCTAATCCGCATTATTCATATTCCAGTCATTGACTGTAGAAGCATTAATGTCATCATAGTGAGCAGCAATGCCATTACCATCCTCATCACAAGCTGTAAAGTTATCCTTAGCTGTACATGTATCTTCACCAACACCTTCAACATCAGCAGGATCATCGCCCAGTTGTCATCTGCAACAGAGGCAGCCCCGTCATTACCACCATCATCATCGTTAATACAATCCTTAGCATTGTCTTTCACATCATCACAGTCATCTGCAGCATCATCATTAGCAAAATCTTCAGCATCAAAGTCTTCAACATCATCACAGACATCTGCAGCAGCAGCTTTATCATCTTCAGCATCACCCTCAACACTATCTTCACTATCATCCTCAACATTATGACAGTTCTCAGTATTATCATCATCATTAACACGCTCTTCTTCTTCTCTTCACGTCATCTTTAGAGTAATTATCATCCTTAGCACCTATAGCACCATCAGCATTATCTTCAGTGTCACCCAAATTTAATGTTGTAATTGCAACATCAGCGTTTTGCAATTAGCAAAATCAGCACATTGCAATATCATCATCATCATTATCATCAACACAATCCTTAGCATTATCTTCAATGTCTTCACAGTCATCTACAACAGCAGCAGCTTTATTATCAACAGCATCACCCTCAGCAGTATCTTCAAGCGTCATACTCAAGAGTAACACAATTACCATCCTCAGCATTATTCACACTCCAGTCATCTGCTGCACCAACATTAACATCGTCATTATCACCATCATTATCATTAAAAACCTCGGCATCATTAGGAGTATCTTTACCAGCACAGACACCATCAGTATTATATCCACTATCAGCATTTGCAACAGCTGCAAGAATATCACCATCATCTTCCTTAACTCAATTCTCATCATTTTCAACATAATCACAGTCAAATGCAACAGCAGCCGCACTACCACCACCATCATCATTATTATTAACAAAATCCTCAGCATCACTATGAAAGTCCTCAGTATTATCATTAACATCAGTGCAGTTATCATCTGCAACATCAGCATCATCAATATTGTCATCATTACCTGAAGCAACCTTAGCATCGTCTTCACTGACATCATCCAATTGAGTTTGCATTGACAAACTAAATTTAATTAATTTTAATTTTAATTTTTGAATCACCATCCACCATGTCATTGTCCTCATCAACAACACCAGCTTCTGAATGTACATCAGCGTATTGTTCTCTTCTATTAACACAATTTACACCAACCTTGTCTATATTTCCATTTAAAATGTTATCAGCTTCACCATTAGTTCCCTTATCATCGATGCCATCATCATCAACACCTTTGCTGATGTTTTCTCAGTCATCACTGGCATCAGGGTCCTCAGCATTGATACAATGGGATCCTACACAGGAAGTGAGTGAACCTGGTGTTGTTTTTACAGAGAAGTCTACGCGGGACGATTGGATTTCTGACCCGTCATCTCCCAGTACGTTGAGAGACTCCAGGCTTTCTTCAAAAGGAAACGAGTCTGGTTTCACTCCACCTCAGATAAAACTTCCCACAATGCCAAATAAGAATGCAAACACATCAGAGCAATCGGCAGCACCTACCAAGGAGCTAGCAGGTTTTCCTCAACTCACCACCATCACTACCACAATGTCTTTAGCAATGAGTACCACAACCACAACTCCTTCTCCAGTGACCACAACCGTACAACTGACCAGCACAACTCAATTCACCAGCACAACACGTACTACCACCTCTACAACAACCACAGCTAAACCTCTGAGGACGTTAGCACCTGCTGTACACTCTACATGGAATACTACCACACAGCGTACCAGAGCCAGTCCACCCAGAGGCACAACATCTCCCTTTACCACCATCACTCAAGCTCCTCCACTTAGCTGTAATGTCTCTGACAGTATGTGGGTTAAAACAGGTAAAGAATCTCTCTCATAATTCACATCGCAACACAACTGTACAATTCATCTTAAGTGTCTGTGCCCGGTTGTTGGCCAGACATCACTAAAGTGTCTTAGTGTTTGTAGGCTTGATTCATACCTTCCCTGTGCCACCGGTTTGTCCCAGACTCCAAGTGACCCTGGGATTAAGTGGGAATGAGAATGCTTGAATGATTTCTAGCTGTTACTTGTCTATTGACTTTTCAAGTCAATAAAACTAGTTTAATATTGGTAGTTTGTCATTCAGTATTTGAGTAATATATATGACTGGTATCTCTTTTTGCTCTGTATATCTGAACATTGCCTCTCTATTTGTGTTCTTTCCCGGTAGTACTGTTTGTCCATTTGAGGAGGAACCGGTTGGAAAGTATCCTGAAACAAAATCTACCGAGAGGTCTCACTTTGGCACTGGCAAAAGCTTTGAATGACACCAATATTCGTGTACAGGTCAGTTTGTCTCTCTCATATTAAACACTCACAACTGTGCTCCTAATAAAGCAAAGTTCCATACTTTTGTTTGGCTAAATGTCAAAATCTGTCTCAATTGGCAGCTCAGAAAAATGTTTATAGGTTATAAAGCCTAGCTTTTTCGAAAAGTAATTCAGAAATCATACTTATTTGGAAGGCTTATTGATTTAAACCTTGATTTAAACTTTAAACTTTTTAGCATGTTAGCAACCACAAACTTTGACATTTGGACACCATTCCAGATGATTTTCTAGTGTTTGTTTTGAGGTCTTAAAACTTTATTGACTAGTTAAAGAATTAGTAAAATTTGGAGAAACATGCCTTTCAATCAGTCTCTGTTATGTGAATGTGCCTGTTTCCAGAAAGAATAAACAATGGGAATAAACAATATTCTGATAACTGTAATGTGGAGTTGCCACTAGCCATTGAATGTTCTATCAAAACCCATGAACTTTTACAATAAGAGTTTGCGTCTGACCACAATCTCTGATGCTGTTAGTTGAATACACCATTGACAAAGAAATATGCGTTATCATTGACCAGCACATAGTAGGGAGAATGAGAATTTATCTGAAGTTGTTGTGGCACCTGGTCTGCAAGTTCTATCCAACAGTCTGGACTGTCTTCGGTCAGTCATTTGAATTTTTCATGGATACCAAATATGGGTTATATGGGTAATTCACTGAATTGAAACATAGCTAATCCCACATTTCAGAGTTACACAACAAGTGCTATGATGTGGGCTCTATGCTGTTTTTAAAAGTCATCCAGCTTTTGGTTTATTGGCAACAGAAAAGCATTTTTTTTTTAATTTGGCAAGATGTTGGCGCCTCCACTATGGGAATGGGAGACCTGTTTTGGTGGTACTGGTGGAAATTTTCTACCAGTGCTTAGTTCACTAGAAAGGAGGACGATCTCAGCATGTTTAGCTTGAGATAACACCATCCTTCATAATCCTTAAAGATCTTGGTGACATGGCCTAGCAGAGATCCCCTTTTCTCCTCAGATGTCTAAAATTGGATCACCATCTGCCAAGCTGTTTCCATTTAATATGGGTGTTTCCTTACTTTTGAGACACGCTGTGCTTAGGTTTGTTCCATGCAAATATTATAGTGATAACAGTTCATTCGGAATATCAACAAGTCTTGTTGGCACTGGAGGTAAATGTTATAGTTTAATCCTCTATCAATTCTTTTAATTAAGGGAAGTGTGGGCAAGGTTTACCTCCAAGGCTAAAAAAAACACAATCCATCACCTTCATGTGGTGTGTTGATGGATGATACAGGCAAAAGGCAGTTTCAGATTTTGAGCAACAATGCTCAATTGTAAAGGAAGTTCTGCACTACACCCACCTCACCATACACACATAAACACACACTACTTTGATATGTGTTGAACCATGGAGCCATCTATATTTTTTTTATTTAGAGAGCAGTCCCAAGCACTGCTTTTATCAATCACAAGGGGGAAAGCGTCAGATATGTGAGAATATCGACAATTCCTGATTTTTCTCACATTCATTCTCTCGAGAATAGAGAATGAGAGAAACTTCGGTCCATTTTGTATTTGGATGATTTCCCAGTTTGAGACAACAGCTCTGCTTATTCTAGAATATCATCTGTTTTTTTTTTCTACATATCAATTTCACACCTTATTTTCTCCTCACAAAGCTACTGACTGTGTAGAAACTCAGTGTTCAGCTTTCTCCACAGGGTCACAAAATAAAACAGTTGTATTGACTGATGCTCTTTGCTCCTGCAGATTGAAAGTCTGTCCACGGTGCCCAACGTGACTGTGGGTTATTACGTGACTCGTGCTGATATGGTCTACATTCCATCAGCAGTAGTAGATTCTCTGAGCAAATACGGCATGGACAGGATGATGGCGGATATCCGGCAGTTTGTACCCATGGTGCAGGCAGTGCCAATCCCAGCAGCCCCCTGGAGACCCAGTCCTGCCGTTTCACTAATGCTGAAGACAGGTCAGACACACAGAATGGCTCAGAGAGATAGCACCTGCTAAGCTTGATTTTTTTCCCAATAACTGAGACATTTAGGGGCTATCAGAGGTATAACACTACGATATTGTTATATACCATCAGTGGCCAGGTTATTATGAACATCTAGCTCGCAGCCAATGCACTGTTTTATCAAATATACAACTGTGAATGTGAGTTATAGGACATGTGGTTATGGACTGTAGTGCATCTGTGCCTATGCACAGTTTTCCCAACTCATCAGTCAATTATAAAACTGTACACAGTGACTACCACTAATTCTTTATGGTATTGGGATGTTATTGTTGCTTATATGAGTATACCTGGTACCATTCTAACATTTATAAACCACTTTATTACATGCTTATAACCTAAAATAAAAACAGGGGTTATAATTCACCTGCACATTTTGAGCTAGTCATTGCCTAACCAAATATGAGTGGACATTTCCTGGATACAGAATGCTAAATGTAGACTTTTGATTGACTCAAATGTTGTTTCGATTGTATTTTCAACCTGGCAGTTACATTAAAGTGACAGTGAAGGCTGTCACAAACCTATGTGCTACAGTTAATACTTACATAGTCAAAACAGATTAATGCTGTCTAAAGAGTCTTTATATAGGTCTCATATTAGGACATAGAGTCTAAATGAGGTCTGAAAGTACAGCTTGCAATACATTTTTGCTGTTGAGCATTAGTGACTTAAGATCCAGGTAAAGCAGCTAACATTTGAATTGGATGGTCATATGTAAAAGAAATCGGCCATTAGAATTGACCAAGAAAGTTACAATCAGTGCACCTCTAAAACATTCAAAGTACAAATATGTCAACATGGTGGATTGTATATACTGTATAATTATATACATTGATTGCATACAATTATATACATGATAGATTGTAAAAATAAAATATTTGCACATTGTATTATTATCTAAATGCCTGTAGAAAATCATCATATGCCTTTGAAACTTTTTTACTGAACGGCTGGAGCGTCGAGGGTCCATGAAACGGCTTCGGTGCCGTGGGGTCTACAAGGGCATCTTTGGCACTGAGGGTTCCAGAAGCGCCTTCTAGCAGCCCCAAACAACCGCGATTTCTCTGTGCCATCAGCTGCAGGGAATCTAAAGCAGTGAGGTCCAGAAAGGACTAGGCAGAATAAAAACGAAACAAAAGCGTGCACACACAGGAGCGAAAGAACAAACATAACGCAACAATGAGCCGGTGAACAAAGAATGAATGACGTGGGGGGAAAACCGGAAACAGAACACTAAGGGATTGGGGTAACTGTGGCGTAACAGGTCTAACAGGTTACAATAGTGATTATCCCCTGAATAATTCCCAGAGACACCTTTTGCTTTAGTTACAGTTATTAGCCTGCTTGATAGATCCTTTTTATATACACTGTATGTGTACCTCTGACATGCTTACTAAACAAAGCTACCTTTCGAATCTACTGTAAGAGCTGAACTTGTAACAAGAGTTGAACTTGTAATCTAGGAGCCTTTTCCAAGGCAGAAAACTAGGAACGCTAAGAACTATAAATGATCTGCCACCTCTTAACATGGGTATTTGTGAGGTCTTGGTAGTATGCACCCTGAAGGATGGGAGTCACAAATTAAAACGCAGATCACCTCGGCAGTGGTGGGACAAGAACCAGTTTGGCTCAGTGTTAGAGGCTATAGTGTGGTAGTCAGCATTAAGGCTTATATTACGAGTAGGACAGTCTCTGCAGTGGGACAGCAATTATACAGGTTATACAGGTTATGTACAGATTCCTGCATGTGCCAGACTTTATGCTTTGCCAAAGGCTCCCGAGTTGCAGGACCCATTTTCGTGGGGACTGATTTTGTGGTGCATGGTGCAGGCCATCTCCTTTTACATATGGAATGGGGTATTATTGTAAAACTCTGTTTGTTGGTTGGCTGTACACTGGCTTGAGTAAATGTGTGTATGTGACTGAGTGTTTGTTTATAGTTTTAAGATTCGTAGGACCAGGAGATGATCTGAGGTCATGTCAGTTCGCCCAGATGATGGAGCAGAGACTTAAGAATGCTTTTGCTGAGGCAGAGGAAAAAATGCTCAACTCCTACAGTGGACTTACTGTACAGGTCTGATCACACACCATGCTGAAACTGCTTACACGTTATATTATTACAGACAGTAATGGATGTGCCATGCAGGAGCAACTCTGGTCTGATTGTGCTACTACAGACCAAGTCCCCTTGCCTCCTAAGGAACTCTGAAACACAGAAGGTAGAAGCCCCTGACTAGGCGGGACATCACGTAGATTGTCACCAGAAATCAACGCCGATCCAGGACACCTTTGATAAGGAGTCAGATATTAGACATGCAGACAGGCAGACATGCAATCCGAGAGACAATTTTCACCTTACCAGAAATGGGACACATTACCAACTGAGCCACTTTCTCACCTTTTGCAAGGTGAGATTTGACTGTTGGTTGGCTTGTGGGACCTAAGGGCTAGGCTGCCCTGTTGTACTGTTCAGAAGTACAGGTTTGTCTCTCTATTCCACAGGGTAGGAGTTCGCATTTCTTGTATGTGTCTGTAGGTACAGACTCCCCATTGGTTGATGCAGAACTAGGTTTGAGTCTGGTTCCATCTGTGACTCTGATGGTGAATTCTCATCGGCTGCAGAGTAAGGGTTGATTTCAGAGTTTCTTCAATTCAAGGGAGCTGGATCTATGGTCATGTAATTAGACTTAGGATGACCCTGCATGGTGCATAAATAGATTTTTATTCATATGCTTAAACAGGCGAGTATTGCATTGGAATTTATTTTCTTTTTATTATTTATCTTAATTACTTTAAGTATTGCCCATATAGAAATAGTCCAACTTTGTAAATTAGCTCAAGGTCTTTTGCTTTGCTGTTGTGCCAGTTTGATAAGAGATAAATTATAATCTGTTAATTGCCTTTCTCCATCTCATATTAGTCTGACTTTCTCTTAGTCCTTTGCTCTCAGTTATAGCTTTGCTCTCTCTCTCTCTCTCTCTCTCTCTCTCTCTCTCTCTCTCTCTTAGATCTGGAGTGTGTCTCAGTCACTTGGCTCTCCTGCAGTATCACTGATATACGTGGTGCATAACAAGACTGTGGCATTTAATGGCACTGCAGCCAGCAAGCTGTTGAGCCATCTGACAGCTGAGCTTGTGGGTTACTTTCTTTTTTACCCTCCCCTCATCACCACAGAGCGTGAGTCTTTTTACCATATGCTTATCTTACAAATAGAAAATGGTTTTATACATAGCATTTCTTCAATAAAAAATGTAAAAATCTTTACACATTACTCATTACTCATTACAATGACCTCCATAATTCTTAAATGGAAGAAGGCTGGAACAATAAGAACTCTTCTTAGAGCTAAACTAAGTAAATGGGGTTGAAGGCCCTTAGTATTAGGGTATGAACAGGAACCCACGCTGGCAGAGCTCCAGAGACTCTGTGTGCGAAGGTTTCAAGACCATAGAACGGTCTTGTTGTACAAATCTTCTTTCCTAGGCAATATTCATGTAAAACAACATTTTTCAGATCCTCAGAGAGTTCTTTGACATGAGATGCCATGCTCAACTTCCAGTGACCAGTATGAGAGAGAAAGCGAGAGCAATAATACCAAATTTAACACACCTGCGACCTTGTAACACTAATGAGTCACATGATACCGGGGAGGAGAAATGGCTAATTGGGCATAAGTTTTATTAGGGGTGTACTCACTTTTGTTGCCAGCAGTTTAGACATTAATGGCTGTTTGAGGACACAGTTAATTTACACTGTTATACAAGCTGTAGACTGGCTACTTCATATTGTATTAAAGTTTCATATATTCAGTGTTGTTGTTGTTGAAGTATTTGATTTGATAAGTATTTGATCACCTTCCAACCAGAAATAATTCCGGCTCTCACGGATCTCTTCGTTTTTCTTTAAGAAGCCCTCTTATTCTTTACTCATTAACTGTATTAATTGCACCTGTTTGAACTGGTTCCCTGTATAAAAGACATCTGACTAAGAGCTGTCTAAGGACACCAGGGACAAAATTGTAGACCTGCACAAGGCTGGGATGGGCTACAGGACAATAGGCAACAGCTTTGTAAGACAACAACTGCTGGCACAATTATTAGAAAATGGAAGAAACACAAGATGACTGTCCATCTTCCTTGGTCTGGGATCTCACCTTGTGGGGTAAGGATGATTGTGAGAAAGGTCAGGAATCAGCCCAGAACTACACGGGATGACCTGTAGAGAGCTGGGATCACATTCTCAAAGATGACTTTAGTAACACACTATGCCGTCATGTATTAAACTCCTGCAGGGAATGCTCAAGGACTAAAAGTTCTGTTTTTCTATCATATCAAATACTAATCATTTAAAAAAATAAAATGCATACAATGTGATGTTCTGCATGTTTTTAGATTCTGTCTCTCACAGTGTAAATGACAGAACTCTCCATTCTTTGTAGGTGGGAAACTTCGGCATTTTCCCCACTGTATATCCGTTGAGATACCATTTGAGTGCCTTTCTCACTAATTGCGTATTAAGTTGGTTCTTATTATGTCATGTTTTAGGTCATGTTTATGCCCAAATTCTAAAAAGATTAAAACGTTCAAGCACTGCTGTATATACATTATAATATGTGGAATGTATGGAATAGTGACTGGAAGACCATTGTGCACACAGCACATCAGTACAGTTGGGTCATGTGGTCGAGTAAACGTGATAAAAATATTATTGCCATGAGCATGTTGTGTGGTTGGAATGCAGAAGGCAGACTGTGTGACTTCTGAGGAAAATTCTGTTCTCGCGTTTACCAGGTAATGCAACCTTCTGTGCGCTACATGATCTATTTGAGTGCTCGTTATCTGTCATTTATTTCTTACGGTTAACTCTGGTCAAAACCGGAAGTGACATTTCAGACAGGAAGTTTAACTAGGCATTTGATAGAAGAGAGTCAGGCTTGCTCATTTCCATGAGAAGTGGCCACAACCTCTTGTCACACACAGCTGCTTAACAAGGCCTGCAGGCAACCAGGGAATATTCACAATGTTTTTGCAGTTCTGTACTGTTACAGCTGTTGGTTCTGATTTAGCTGTGTTTTCCATACATATATAAAATCTACTTTTTAAAAATACTTTCATGGATATTAGTAAGGGTCGGAAAACTAATTCTAAATCTAGGGGTGGGCAAGCTGTCAAAAAATATCATACCACGGGTATGTCAGGCTGAAACATGATCCGTAATGTTATTAGGATCGGTTTACATATTGGCATTAAAGGCTAATTTTTAACTGGCTTTTAAAGGCTAAATTAATAGAACACAGAAAGTAATTACTTGAGGGATCAGGAGGGTCAGTCTTAAGTGTAGAAGTGTGTATGCACATGTGTTCTGCTATATCAGAAAATCCCAGGTCTCCGTGATCCTCAGGGTGTGTCAGGGTCTTTGTTATGCATGGTGTAGACAAGCCCACTTACCTTTAAGTTAACACTATGCACATATCCACAAAACTTACACCTAAAACCACCTAACAGTGATACAGAGTGGAAAATGGTTGATTTATTGTATAAATCACTGACAAATTCCAAATTAAATTCATTGTACCAATGTCGAGCATTTATTTGCTGTAAATGACAGCTGTTCAAAATAACAAATATGCAGTGCTTTAGTAGGAGATAATAGAGAATATATTCCACTAGAATCCACGAAAGCGATGTGAGATGCATAAAAAATAAGCCTCCTTGCTTTATGAAACAATTCGTTCTGCCTAGGTGTGTTACCCTTTTGTACATTTGCAGAATGGATAGACCATTAGTCATGACATTTGGATTGGATTACTTCATCAGGGTAACGTCTGCAATTTTAATTCTTTATACATCTGTAAATGTGACATTTGAACACAGCAAGCAATCACTCCAGGGACCATGAAGGCACGTTTTTTGACAACTAAGCTATACCTGGGGACCAAGGAGGGAGGGGTGCCAGTAAGGACCACTAGTGGTCTTAAGTAATTGTAAATGTGACAGGTCTCTTGCATCGGGTATACCTAATCATTTTCCACAGGATGAGCAAGTTTATAGTGGATTGTTCTTTGTGATCCCAAATGTTTGTGTCACACTTAAATGACTGATACAATAGTCAGAATTGATAGGAAACTTAAAATATCAAGGTATACATGTATGTTGGGCACATCTGGCTTCTCTAAATGATGAGAAAACAGCTACATCCATTTCTAGGTACATCCAGTGCAATTAAACAATTAAGCATTGACCCATTTAAAATAAAAACTAGTTTTTAGAATTGCCCAGATTTACACTTGATTTAAAGTACCTATAGCATGGATATGCAGTCAAAATGTTTTAAGGCAACATCTGCTTGTAGCATGATGTTATCCAGTATCCAGATGGGACTAAAGCTATCGGAGCACCACTGAGTTCTAATTCTAATTCTGCCTATATTTCAAAGCCTTTTTCTCAGGGGAGGATATGGAACAAAATCAATATTGTATTGTGTGATACAAGAAATTATCCTAGAACCCCAGGTATATTTAAACTAATTGGGCCTATTGGTGAAATTATTTGGATCTATTTATCTATTATCTATTTATAGATGTTTTACTACAATTAACGTATAATGTTAATAACAGTTTAATATTATCCACCACCAAATATTTTACAGGTACATATATTTTGCAAAAAACCTGCATAGCTGTGCTTTTATTGAAGCAGTCCAAACCATGGTTCTGATTTTATGCTCTCTTCTCCTACATGCCCTGAGAGCATGCAGACAGCCAAAGCTTTTAATCAGACTAGCACTATGTAATTGAGTCAAATTTTCATTAGGAGAATGCTGCAGGACTTCTCTCTACGAGAACGGATTGTATGCCTGTTACACTAGCTTAAGATATTATTAAAAACCTCAGGTTTCAGGATCAAAGCTAAGGCAAGTCTGATTCTAAGAATTTTTCCTCTCTTTCGTCTCTTGTAGCTCTGGAGTACCACAACCTCAACACCTCAGTAGCAACCAAGGACTTGTGGGTAATCACAGGTAATTCTCATGTTGCTTAAGAGTGACAAACCTTGTATTAATTTGGATTGCTTGTTGCCTACACTGGATTTGGATTTCATTTTGAAGTATCCTCTAATTTTTGTGTGTAGTCAATTTTCTTTAGATTTTTTAAAATGCTACTATTGTTCTATTATCATATTATTTTAATATATTATATAGCATATTAAAAAAAAAACATTTTAAACTATAAAATGCATGTCTATTTCCAACAGTTATGCTAACAACAATAAAAAGACATTTATGACATTAAAACAGCGACATCTGCTGACGGACAACATGCTGCGTTGTCACGGGAACATCCCAGCTGAAGATGATGAGGAAATTAGATCGCTCCCTTCACCGGGTTCCAAATGACTAATTAATGGCACGCATGTGCCCTGCTCACTCCAAAGTCCCCACTCCAAGGGGATAGGGATGATCACTTCCATTTGGAATTTGTCCGAGAACCGAACGGTACCGATACGTGTATCGAGCCATCCCTAGTGTGTAGTAAACAAACCAGTGCGTCACACCATCCACCATCCATTCATTGCGGAAATCATGGCACCTTATGCGTGATGTCAAATGCTTCCACAGATTTGTAATATTACTATAGATTTTCACCTGAGCATTACGAATCACGCGTATGGCTTTGTTCTTGGTTCTCATCAACACGATCTCTGCCATTATAAGCACTGAATGAATGACAGGCTTCCTGTTGTAACATCGCGCACGGTAAACAAGAGGCTGACATCTAGTGGAGAAGACTAATGATGATAATCACATTAATCAGATCTTGTTTTAAATGTGTGCTGAAATAAATACCGGAAAAGATCGATTTGCAGCTTTTGAGAATCAATATCGAATCGACGTCATTAAAAAAAACCATTAATCGAAAAATCGATTTTTTTTGCCCAGCCCTAATCGGTTCATGTGCTGCTTGAACTGAGGCGCTACAGCGATCTGTCATGACATGTTAAAGAGCCACAAAACAGTATTTGTTGTTTGAATTTCTTTAAAAATATGACAAAATTTGAACACTGAGACTTTGTTTCATACCAAAAGTAACCAGCTCTGTCTTGTCTGTCAGTGTCCTCTTTGCTCCATGATGTATTTTTCAGTGCATGAGAACATGATGTGCGGAATAAA
>JAUZST010002427.1:0-43998 GCA_034779995.1 Parotocinclus haroldoi | reverse complement strand
TGTGTGTGTGTGTGTGTGTGTCACAATAGGAGATATAAGATAAGTTTTAGTACTGTACATATCGCCCAGCCCTAATCACAATGTATTTGATATGTCTTAAGAAACATTCATAAAAATGGTAATGATATTGAAAACAATTATCTGATCATATTTACTGTGCATTTTAAGCTGAAAATGTTTAATTAACCCAGACAGGGTTAATTAACATATCTCATTGCAGGGCTCTGCCTAATTAATTAATCCAGTAATTCCACACCATGTGCATAGCTCAAAATACATCAATCATTGTTGCTTATTTAAAACATAATATACTCAGACATTGATTTATACCAGCTTCCTCTGTCTCTGTTTCATCCACACACGTCACTGACACCCCTAGCTCCAAGCATTTCTTCATGTGGGCTTTTGACTTCATGTGTTTTGTTAGGTTTCCTGAAAACAAAAGAAGAAGAATTTATAAGATCTGTGTAAAATGGCAATGGTTCTTTCCAACTTTTCCCACCTATTTAAGGCTTAATACTACCAGATATAATTATTTTTCAGCAACCCAGACAAATATTAAGTCACATTAAGTCATACCTTTCCAAATAAACATGTTTGAACTCACCACAGAAAAAGCTCACCATTATTTGTTTTACAAAGTATTTTCTATTAAGGTACCATTATTATTATTATACTTCCGGCGCTGACGCGAGTAGCTGCCTGTTCTAGTATCTTCATCTGTGTGTTCAAGAATTTCACTCTGGGATCAATAAAGTATGTATGTATGTATCTGTCTGTCTGTCTATCTATCTATCTACACTGTTCAGGGGTGGCTCAGTGGGTACTACCACTGCATCACAGCAACAAGGTCATGAGTCACGGCCTCATTTCTGTAAGCATGTCCTCCCTGTGTCTGCGTGGGTTAAATCCGGGTACTCCGGTTTCCTCTTAAAATCCAAAGACATGTGTCCTAGGTTAACTGATTACTCTAAATTGGCATTGACTTGAGTATGTATAAGTGACTATTCTTGAGAGAAGCTTGTGTATAAATTATGTGCGTGTTGCTGAAATGGCCACAGATGTCAATGGCAATATTAAATAAACCAAATAAACTAACGTAGTTCAGAATTATTTAGATTTTAAACATCTCATGAAGCTCATCCCACAAAAGCTCAACAGTGATCTAGTCATCCACCGTCCCATGACTGTTTTCTACTGTCTAATTAATAAAGTATTTTCATTTGCAAGTTTCAGTATGATTTTTTTTGGTAAGCTTTAATAGTCACACATTATACACTATTTGGCAACTACTCATATAATGGCTATCACAAAAAAATAAATCACCAATTTATACCGTCAGGCCAGTTTCCATTTTCAGATGCTGAGGAAATGGATGTTGAAAATCTTACATTAAAGTCAAATTTAAACAAGGATAATAAATCAAATTAAGAAAGTCGTAACTATGTAAACTGGATTTTAGAAAAGATCAAATATTCAACCAAAGTACATTATTTTAATAATTCCAAAGTTGTGAATAATAGTGTAAATGCCTGTTGAAAATGGGGGAGAAAATCTACCTTTGGTTTTAAACGCAAAGTTGCAGAATTTGCAGACATAAGGCCTGACATCGGTGTGTGTACGAATGTGTTTCTTCAACATGCTTGGCTTCTTGCAACGAATACCACATTCCTCACAGATGTACTTTCCTCGACCTCGGCCACGTACGTAAACATACTCTTCATTGGATTTGTACCTGAAATAAACAGTTTATTACCATAAACTTGATATTATCTTCGTTTTTGAAAATCAAAACGACATCTACTAGTTCATCATTTACAGTTTATGTTAATAATTTCAAATTAAAGAATGAATGTAACATTTTTATCTAAAATGTAGACATTTTAGGTTCACCTTGTACAACCCCAATTCCAATGAAGTTGGGACGATGTGTAAAACATAAATCAAAACAGAATCCTTTCCAACCCATATACAATTGAATTCACTTCAAACACTACTACAAAGACAAGATATTTAATATTCAAACGGATAATTTTTTTGCAAATATTCACTCATTTTGAATTTGATGCCTACGACACATTACCAAAGACTGGGAAAGTTAATAAATGCTCAAAAACACCTGTTTGGAACATTCCACAGGTGAACAGGTTAATTGGAAACAGGTGAGTGTCATGACTAGGCATAAAGGGAGCATCCCTGGAAATCCCTGGGGTGAGGTTTACCACTTTGTGAGCAACTGAGTGAGCAAAAAGTCCAAAACTTTAAGAACAATGTTTCTCAACGTGCAATTGGAAGGAATTAAGAGATTTCATCATTTCCAGTCTATAACATCATCAAAAGATTCAGCGAATCTGGAGGAATTTTTGAATGTAAGCAACAAGGTCAAAAACCAACACTGAATGAACGTGACCTTCGATCCCTCAGGAGACACTGCATTAAAAACCGACATCATTCTGTAACTAATATTGCCACATGGGCTCAGAAACACTTCAGAAAACCACTGTCAGTGAACACAGTTTGTGAATCTATCTACAAGTGCAAGTTGCAAGCCAAAGACATATATCAACAACAGCCAGAAACACCGCCGGCTTCTCTGGTCCCGAGCTCATCTGAAATAGACTGACGCAAAGTGGAAAAGTATCCTGGGAAATCATGGACTTCATGTCCTCGGGGCTGTCCAGACTGTTAACAGTGCAAATTTATTACCAGCATTTCTGTTGGTATAGTGGCTTGTTAGTGCCCATGGGTAACTTGAATATCTGTTAATGCACCATTAATGATGAAAGGTACATACAGGTTTCGGAAAAGCATATGCTGCCATCCAAGCAACGTCTTTTTCAGGGACGTCCCTGCTTATTTCAGCAAGACAATGTCACGCTACATTCTACACGTTACAATAGCGTGGCTCCATGATAAAAGAGTGTGGGTACTACACTGGCCTGTTCGCAGTCCAAACCTGTCTCCCTTTGAAAATGTTTAGCACATTATTAAGTGCAAAATATGACAATGGAGATCCCGGACTGTTAAGCAAGAGAAGTTGTACATCAAGCAAGAACAGGAAAGAATTCCAGCTACAAAGCTTCAACAATTAGTGTCCTCAGTTCCACATATTAACCGCTGTTAAAAGAAAAGGTGATGTAACATGGTAAAACATGCCCCTGTCCTAACTCTTTTGGATGTGCAGTAGGCACCAAATTTAAAATGAGTGAATATTTGCAAAAACCAATAAAGTTGATCAGTTTGTACATTAACATTCAACTAAATATTGGTTGAAAAGGATTTGCAAATCATATTACTTTGTTATTATTGTTTAACACAACATCTTAACTTCATTGGAATTGGCGTTGCATTGAAATATGCACAAAAATAAGGTACAAAGTCAAGTCTACACATACCCTCCTTCAAAGATTTTAATACGAGTGGGTTCAGCCTGCTTTGATGAAGCTTCTTTCTCACCATGGTCTTCTTTACTTCTGTCCCTTTGATTTACTCCTTTCATTTTTTTCACAAACTTGCCGACATCAAGCTGCATGACCTCTGACTTTGTCTAAGTATAAACCAATAAATATAATATAACAGCAGTAGAAGATAACCACAGAAAAGCTCAGCAGAACTATTTAAATGTCTTATCTGAACGTTGAGTGCTATGACCTCACTATTAACGATAGTTAATATTAATTATAGAGATATTCAGACAAAAACCTTCCTTCAAATATTTAACTACATTCAAGATCTTATTTTGATAGTAAAAAGTGTCAAAGTCCTTGTTAAAACCAAATTATTACCTGATCAAACTTTTGTTTCCATAACAGGGATGAGACAATTTTTCCAGTTCCTGGTTGATACATAGCAGCCATTGTATAGGTTTCTCTGTTCCTCCTCTGTTTGGATCGTAGTAACGCCATAGTTGCCTTGGTGCTGAGGTTGAGAGGGTTGGGGTTATATGAGCTGACACACCATGAACCATAAACCGAGGATAAGGGAGTTATCTGAGCATAGTTTGGCTTGGTGTAATTTAGGTAGCACCAGCTGACACTTGTTGTTGTTCGAAGGCTTGGAAACTGAAAGAACTGTTCGATATCCGCTAGATCAGTGAGCAAAAGTGTGCCTCCAGTTGCAGCACCACATTGACTGGCACCAAGTTGCACCAACATGTTAACTGAGATCTTACTGCCCATGGTTTGCTTCGAATCCTCTTGTGTATCACTTGACATCATTAATTGTGGGCTTGAGCTGTCCTCTAGAGTGCATTTGTCTACATCAAGCTCCTCTGGGGACTCTGCTCTTTTTGAATTGGTTGGAACAATTTGTAATGGAGGAGTGAAACTGTCTGTGGGTGGTCTATCAGGTAAATGAGTTTTGGATGGGCGTACAGAGAACACAGATGATGGATAATTTGCTGGTGGAGATGACATCCCATCCTGATCATTTGCAGAATCATCACTCTTTAAAAGGTCTGGCTGTGGTGATGTGTCACAATCACTTGGTGCACTTGGATTACTAAGCTCAACTGCGCTGAGCTCTTTTACTATTTGACCATACATTTTTTCTTCCTTGACTCGTTTCTGTTGATTTGTTCCAATAAAGAGCTCAAGACTACTGGCTGGCGACAACATTCTCTTACCCCCCCCAACACTGGAAGAAGCATCCGTTGTTGAAATAGTTCCTGATGTCAAAGACAATGGGATTCCAGTATTGAGACGTCCAGGTAAAGGATCTGGAATTTTACAAAGTGGATATTGCAAAGGCCCTTCTGAATGACCCAATATATTTGATAAACTAAGGCCAATTGGGTGTTTTGAGGATCTGCATGTAAGAGAACTAGTAAGCTTATTTTCAGAGCATAGAAATCTGACCGAATTAGTACTGTGAGCATGAGTAGCAATAATTTGTGAAACACTTGTGTATGTAACACTACCATATGATGGCACAACTGTTTGAATTCTAACAGGAACCACCATTCCAGGAAGTGGTGGCTGAAAACCCATATTCTGACTGCCAAACACTGGCTGAACATGTGAAAAAACTGAGTTTGAAGAGAGCACCATCGATGAGCAATTGCCAATAGTTTGTGGAGAGGTTCTTGACAGGTGTGGATAACAGTGACTTGCCTCATCACTATTGGCACCATTTTGTCCTTGTTGAAGAGCATGCGATTTCTGTAACACAGGCTGTAGATTTGGCGCTGGGGCCTTTTGCGACTGGTGGAAAGCCAGATTCTGTTTGGGATGTGGTGATTCAGGATACCAGGCCACGGTCTGCAGTGGCAAAAAAGCTGATGGTAACAAGTTGCTCTGATGTGTGGAATGCTGCATTATATCCTGGCTCATGTGCTCATGGATTGAAGCCTCACTGTCTGATGACAGTTGACCTGGCAAGTGGGGTGATTTTTGCAAATCTTCGGATTGGCTGTCTTCACTGATGCTCTGCTGCAGTAAACGATGTGATCCCCTTTTGTGTCTTACTAAGTCACTAATGGTTGAAGCATGTGGTACACTAGTTAAATTCGAAGTTCCTTGCCAATTAGAAAGTGAAGCATGTGGGTCAGGAAGCTCCTGTTTGATATTTAATTCAGAGCCCTGCTCCTGAAGAACAACTTCGGAGTAAACACTCAGAGATGCTTGTCTAACCAGATATCCACGTCTACGTTCCTTCATGGATGAAGCACTGGCATATACCTCTCCTTGTCTTGAAGTAGTTGAAAGACTTCCATAATCAAATGATTTGCTACGGGTTTCTGGTACCTCAGAGGGTATGGCATAAGGTGCTTGTTCCGATGAGGAGCGGCGCATCTCTTTGTGATGGTGGCCTGGAATTGACAGTGAATTACCACTCCCTGGTACAGTTAAGAACTCTGATTGCTTACTAAAGTCATCTTGTTTAGTAGGAGAGACAGATTTCATGCTTTCCTCTTTATCGAATGACATTGAAAAGCTTGAGCTATGGGAAAGGTTGCTCTCTTGACTTGGGCTTCTTGAAAGGCTGGTGCAAGAAGACTCAAAGCTTGATTCCCCAGAAGAATGTTCTATATCCGCAAGACGCAGACGCTTTTTCTTTGGGGGCAATTTCTCTGCTGGAAGTTGTGACAGAGTCTCGCTCCTCTGTGGCCACTGAAATTCCTCCACATGTTTCTCTGGTTCTTTAGCTGGCATCTCAGGTTCTTTTTCGGGTTTATCAGGTTCTTCTGTGACTCGAATTTCAGGCACTTGAATGTTGGGTTGCCGTACAAGTTTGTGGGGCATATGGTATGGCTGACTAGGTGAAATGGATGACAATTCACTTTCACTCTGCTGCTGATGATCCATGCTCTCACATCTCAAAATGGAGTCAGGACTATGCACATCAATGTTCTCTATGTCAGAATGCTCAGAGGTTTGACTTGTTTTTTCCGAGGACTGATAGGATTGATGTTCTACTGAGTCTGATTTTTCAAATGAGTTTGGCCTGCTAAGTAAATTAGTATGCTGAATGACAGATATAACATTGCCAGCTTTTCTGTCTAAATCTTGAACAAGCACAACATCATCTGGACCTTTATCAAAACTTTCTGAGGAGCTATGATTACTATACATAGAACCCCTACCTGTGGGGGTAGGCTTTGAAGTTTCTAGACTACCCTGTTTAAGATCATAATCTCCAGATGATTCAACAGAGCCACTCTGAAAATCAACATACTGCTCTGGACAATCCTCTTCGTCACCTACACTCTTCTCTTTGCGACGTTTTCTTGTGGTCATCTCTGACATTCCAACCTTTGTACCACAGGCAACACATGCTGTGCGTATTTCAGGACAAACAAACTCTGACCCTGAGCCCTTAAGTTCAGGCAACATCTGTCCCCTCTCTCCCACTTTCATAGCGGAGAATGGAACGGATATTTTGCCATAGTTATCGGATTCTCCATGCTCAAAAGCAGCCTGTCTCCTCAAAATCCTTAGACCAGATGCCCCGGGATAAAATACATCATCTGGAGACATCATCTCATCAAAAGAGTGACTTCCTCTCAGGGCTGATGGAACATTGAGGTTGGTTGGGGATGGTGTTGGCATTGAGTTGCTTCTTATAAGTGGCCCCGAGTCAGAAGGAGCTTCTACAAGAGAGCAATGAGGATAGTGGCTTGGATCACACCCTGAAATCATTTGTGATTGAGCTGAAGTTCCTTTGAAAAACATGTTATCCTCTGATATCTTTCCCATGTCCAGTTCCATCACAGCAGATTTGTTTGGAGGGTCTGGAGTTGACGTGGCAGTCATTCTCACTGAAATGGGATGTCTAGATCTGGAGTTTGGTCGGTAATACCAAGATCTTCCAAACATGATTTCCTCATAGGACTTTGCATTGGTGTTAGGTGGGCTAATCTGCTGTTCAGCACTCTCTGAACGGGAAAAATACCCAGAATCAGTGCTCCCTTTGCTATGCGGACTCAAGAGATTCAGGGACTGTTCAGAGTCCTGGCTTTTCAGTCTCAAAGCAAGTCTCTGCTTGATAGTATGTGCCTCATCTCCTCGTACCATTTGTCCTCCAAAATGAGATACCTTGATCTCTGTGAATGGTGTACACTCTATGGATGTTGATGGAAGTCCCTGTTTGGGGACAATTAAAATAGGCACTTTCATAGCGGTCATGGCCAGCTCTTCTGCCGAGTCTGCATATGCTGGTTCTCGACCTATTTCTAGTGTGCTTTCATCAGATTCAAATGATATCTTGGGTACAGAGTTAGTTTTTTCTGGGTATGTGGTTAGTTCTGCATTTTCTTCATCAGTGTCAGTACTTTGATCACCATCAGAGTGTGTCTCTGCTTCACCAGCTGATAATGCCTGATCAATATGTGAGTGAGCAGCCAGTTCAGAGAATGGAACAAGACCTGCTTTAATAGCATGGGCGTGGGACTTTCTATGTTTATATAAATTACTTTTGGTTTTAAATGAAAAACCACAGGGTTCACATGGATATGGTCGTTCCCCTGTATGAGACCGGATGTGTTTTTTAAGCACACTGGGCTTAGCACATGCCCTTCCACAGTACTGACAAATGTACTTCCCTGGCTTCTTGGGTTTATGTTCCTTCTTATGTCCTTCTTCTTTTTGTTCAGAACCTGAATGGGAATACTGGCCATATGCACTGGGTAAACTTGGAGACTTCTGATGAGGGAAGGCTCCATGAGAAGAGGAATGCACAGAAAACATGTCATCTGTTGGCAGAGATTGCAACTGCCCTGGGAATGGCCAAGCATGCTGTTCCAATCCAGGTTGTGGCTTTGTACCAGTAAGAAAAGGCTTCTGAATGGGCTGTTGTGAGTATGAATGTGGTAACTGATAGGAGTAAGATCTGGGGAAAAAATGGCTTTCTGAAGACGATGAAGGTACTGCACTTAAAATAGGTTTTCCAGAGCCTGTTATATTAGTGCCACCAACACCTTCTTTGTAAGTGCTCCTTTTTGTACCAGCAGAGGGCTCAGAGACCCATTTTTTTTGTAAAAGGTTCTTCTCACGTGGTTCTTTACCGCATTTTTGTCCAGCAGTTTCATGTAGCTCCATTTTCTAATTATAGTTAGGTTCCTCAAGGTATTATTTGTTAAATTGCTTTAACATATGTAGTCATGAAGGATGATTTAGTAACAGTGACACCTAAACAAAAAGTTCTCATTTTTCCAGTTGCTTTACACTTGGATGTTCAAAAAAAAAAGCCTCTTCAGAAACTTCAGCTCATTCTCCATTAATCACTCTTCCAGCATGGGTAAATTCATTAACATTTTGTCTGATCAAAATCCACAGTGGTTCTTCTTCTGTATTGTGTCTTTCAGTCCCCTTTTCACCTAAAAGAGAGACAGAAAAGACAGTTTTAATAGGATATGATATATAGGAAATTTACACTTATGATACATAATAAAAAAGAAACCAAGACACCAAGAAAGTGGAATCAAACTAAAATTTGTATGTGTAAATCTGATGATGATATATGTGAGTGATTTCAATATTTAAGAAAAGCTAATGTTCATTAAAAAGAAGCTCTAGTACCCTGCTGGGTCACCTCCAGCATACAAGATGAGGTATTTTTGAGCAGGTATACAGTTTCCGTTTGAAGCACTGATTGCAACTGTCTTGGCCTATTCTGAATTTCCAAGTTTAATATATGACCATCCCATTACGATTCTGGGCGATTACGATTTTATTTCCGTCTAAGAATTCTAAATGACAGCATACAGAAACACTTGCTGGCTCTATGCTCTCGCTAGCTTTAGCTTTGTAGCGCTGACCACACAAATATCAGTTACTACAAACTTGCTCACATTGTACTTTATCACAGCCTTGATAAGAGCCTTTTACTAGTTAGTGCAAGGATACAAAACCAAGCAAAGATGCTGAATTGCAACTCACCCCACAAGTAGCAAAGTACACTAATCAAGGCGACAAGTCCTACATACTGTAAACCACTGAATATAGTAACACACAGAACTCACTCAATAAATCTTGTGCATATCTGGTACACCAAAATTCAAAACATTTAGATTACATTTAGATTAGCTTTTAGAACTGATGAAAAGACATACAGTACAAACATAAACCAAAGCACAATCACCCAAGAACACAAAAATGAACAGACCAACGAGGCACACTCTAAACATTAGGACTGGAAAGCAAACACTGAGCGGCTGAGCAATAACTGTTTAAGTTTAAAGCTCCTTATACCCATGCACTGAATTCTGAATTGGTTAAAGCAATGTGCTGTCTGTGACTGTGTTTGCACCACTGTTGGGGTCACAAGTGCACAAGTGTAAGCTAAATGCTACTGGCACAGAATCTGTTATATGAGACTGATTAGATGGTTACCGGTCGCAGTCGATCACACTAAAAAACATCGGATTCCAGTCACTGGCTGATTGATTGGTACATCTGTAGTTGAATATATTCTCTTAAAAAACTGAGAACAATTGAGGACAGTATATGATACATCTGTACATCTGAGATATATATGTATATTTACATACATATATACATACATACATACACAATCGAATCCGGTTAATGGGAACAGCTGCTTATTCTGACCAAATCCTAAAGTACCGAAACAAATCCTATTATATACGTGTCATTTTATTCGCTTATTTGGACCAAAATTCCGCTTAATCGGATCAAAGAATGTGAGAGAAAAATAAGTCACAAGTTGCCACCTAGCCGATACAAAGCGGATCAGCGATTTATGGGAGGAAGTTGTGTAGATGTGTTGACAAGAGCAAAACCAGCGGGAGGTGAACACACCCATCACTTTCTTGATTTTGTTCAAGTGCAGTCCATTAAGAGAACGCTGGATAAGTTCTTCAAACGTTGACTGGAATTTAGTAAGAACTTGTTTTTTACAGTGCTTCACATGCTGAGTATCTATATATTGTGTTACTGCACATTAGTTCTTGTTTGTACGTTCGCTATATGTGTAAATCCCACAATAAAGGTTTAATAAACATTTAATATGTTACGTAAATTATAGCATGTCCCATCTTGTAACATAGGGCATGTTCGTTTAATCGGACCAGCCGGTTATTAGGACCAAAACAATCGGGTCCTGATGTGGTCCCATTAACCGGAATCGACTGTATCTACCTGTTTAATCTGTCGTAGAGCTGAGAAATGTTACGCAACAAACAATTCAGGAAATGTAATACAGAATTACAACCTTACATTGGTGCATTTTTGCTATATGGAATGAAAAATAAATGCTTCAGCATGTTGTTATTATGAGAAAAGTGTGCATTTAAATAATGTAGTTATGTTGGAATTATGACAAAATATCTAACTAATAGTATTAAAGTATTCATATTGGAGGCTTTATTTTATGCTTGACTTAAATCACAGCGTAATCTTAGTGTCACTGAGCTGCATAGATGGTACGTTCATTAGTGTTTGTACACTACAAAGGATTCTGAAATCAGTGTTTATATAGACGTAAAAATCAGCTGGATTAATAACAATACACAACTCCTAGTAGTACAATAGTACAGCTCCTAGCTTCCAACTCAAAGAAGTTGAGTGCACACGATCAGCCTCCATATCCAGATTCTGAAAATGCACATAGGAGTGCGGCGAAGGTTGGGGAGGTGGGGACGCAGGGCAGAATTTCAACATGATAACGATCCCAAACACATCTACAAGACAACCACTGCCTTGCTAATAAAACTCAAGGTCAAGCATGTCTCCAGACCTAAAGCCTATTGAGCATCTGTGGGGCATTCTCAAACGGAAGGTGGAGGATCAGAAGGTCTCTGACATCCATTGTCATAGAGGAGCTGAAGAGGATTCCAGTGGTAATCTGTGAAGTTCTTGTAAACTTCAAGCCAGATAGACTTAAGTGGTGCTGGAAAATAATGGTGGCCACACAAAATTCTTTTGACCATTTTCACTTAGGGGTGCACTCACTTTTGTTACCAGATGTTTAAACATTAATGGTTGTGTGTTGAGTTATTTTGAGGGAACAGCAAATTGACACTGTTATACAAGCTGTACACTGACTACTTTACATTATATCAAAGTGTCAAATCTTTAGTGTTGTCCCATGGAAAGATGTAATAAAACATACATTTATCATCATACATTTCTGGAAAATGTAATCCCATTCCTCATTACATTACTTGTAAGTTACATTCTAAAATCTATGTGAATTAACCTATACTCGAATTAAATCCTCATACAAATCTGGAATGTACAAAAATGATAGACAGTAGGATTTATGTTTTATTTTGGTTAATTAAGGAACCAAATTTAGCCGCAGGTGCAGTATTAAACATTTTTTTTAAATGAATTGAACTATTCTTAAAGCTCTCTGTACAAGTACACATTTTTAAACAACAGAACACTATAGTCCAATAAAATGTTTTTTTTTTGGCTTGGACATAACTTCACAGTAATGTTTTTCTCTCAGAGCTGATGTTCTGGTACCAGTTCCAGCACCACACACTTAGATATTCTTTCAGCCCAGCAGCACTCTACTGGTCTCCATCAACAGAAACCAGTCCCACCAGAGTGCAGTAACCATCTCCATCGGTTGGACATTAGGAGACAATGTGCCTCCAAGAACCTCCCTCTGAGGACTCATTTTATATCTATTTCGTTTTATAATTTAGTTTATTTATTTTATTACTAATTAATTTTTTTAATTAATTTGTTAGTGATTTAAATTATGTACCTAATTTTGATATACTTTAATATACCTTTAAGTATTTATTTAATTAACATCTAGGCCACCCATGGAGGATGGGTCCCCTGTTGAGTCTTGGTCCTCCCAAGGTTTCTTCCTACCATTTTAGAGAGTTTTTCCTTTCCACTGTCGCCCTAGGTTTGCTCAACTTGGGATTGACCTTTTAAGATAATGTATTACTGTAAAGCTGCTTTGAGACATGCTCTGTTGTAAAAAGCGCTATATAAATAAAATTGAATTGAATTGAATTGAAGTTTTCCAACTAGCTGAGACTGAAGCAGTCACTTAGATGATTAACGAAACGTTTCTCCCACAAAACATATGTTCAGATGAACAGACTTATGGGATTCTCCCACCTGGATCATTAAACATTAAACACCTTAATTATTCATTTTTGTTGACCATTCCTGGACCGAGGAACAATGTGGCTTTGTAATATTTTCCAGCCTAATGAGAATCAAACTCCTTTGCTCATAACATGATAGACTTGTTATGAAGGTCAGGCTTGAATAAATTCAGTTTCTTTAAATACATCAGTGCATCCACTCACACCTAATGTACTTCATCCCATTGCATGAAAACACTTGATTGTAATGTCACTTTCAAATTAACTGCTAATGAAGAGGTTCACATGCTTCTCACGGATATGTAGTGTTATAATATAAGTCTTGTATAATAGTATTAGTAAGGTAGAAAGTAGTATAGTAATAGTATCATTTATTTATTTTGGTTCTCTTCGCCTACTTTTTAGTCTTCTGTAAAAAAATAAATAAATAGAAAGGGTCCACAAGCTTACAAGCAGCATTGTAGGTAGAGGTTTAAACATACCGAAATGCAGGTGTGGGCATTTCTTTATCAGAACTGCAGTTTAAACTAAACAAGCTGAAACAAACTTAAACAAGCGGCACTTGTCATATTACACCTTAGATAAAAACGAGAGAGTCTTGAATGCATGGTCTCTACATATCCTCAGATTTGGTTTAAAACCCCATTTAACTAGGAGGATGCCATGCCTGTGTAATAAAAGTTTCTGACAGTCCTCATGGTTCTAACATTATCTCCTGTTGTCTTTCTTTAGTTAGACTTCATGGTCTTTCAAAAGATCATTGTCTTTATCGTTGTGAGATGCTGTGAGATCTTTTGGTTTCCACATAATTGGTTTTAGTTAAATGAATAATCTTCAAAGGTAAAGAGCGATTTCTGTGTGAAGTTTAATAGCAAACATTAAACATGGGATAGAGAACAGCGTGAGCATGTGACAGAGTGAAAGATAAAGACAGAGCAAAAAGAAAAAAAAATGAGAGATTTGAGAAAAGAGGAGTAGGAGTCTACCAGAGAGAGAGAGAGAGCTTACTGCTGAGAGCTCATTTCTCTCGCAGCAGTGCCGTATAGAGACGTGTGTGATAAGTGTGGGTTATTTTCCATCCTAAGCTCTTATCACTGCAAGAGAGAGCAAAGTGGGGGAGAAGTAATGTGCATTCCACAACCTGGAACAATGGATTAATCTAAAGCCACATGAAAGCACCACATTATCATTAATGTGACTTTGTGACTTAAGCTTTGTGGAAAAAGCCTATAAATTCCATATTTTGTAACTTAAACGTTGTCATGTTTTGATAAGAAAATAATACTGGGCTAATTATCTAACCATGCTTCACTTTTCTTTTTTTCTCTGCTCCCATTGTGGCTGTGAACGAACCTGGCTGACAGATTCAAAGAGTAAGTATTCATTCATTTTATAAGCATTTTTCTGGAATCTCATAATCTTCATTATTAAGCTTAATGATTTAAATGTGAACACACATCAAAAGGTTGAACAGAAGGTTGTATAACCTTATTCATATGCTGAAAATTGCTCTCACATTTCATTACATCTGTGATAGACCAAAGAAATGTGATTTTTCCACAATTTATATTGTCAATATGTGTGAAGTAATGGGTATGAATTTCCACTGCTGAAATAAACTATGCAGAAACAGCTCAAATGAGAATCATTTTAACTTTCTAGGACAGCTGTGCATCAAGAGGCAAAAAGTTTTTGGTACATGATGAAAGAAAGGAACTTTTATTGATATCATCTACAGGAAACAGGCAGAGTGCGCCAAAACTGCCCGCATCCAGAGGTCACTTGCTGCTACCAAATCAGCTCCAATGCCTCCTGCTGTGACTCCAGGTTCAGCTCCGACTTCAGCTCCAGCCAATCTCTATGAGGAGCTGGGAGACGGCAAAATGTGAGTCACTTTTCTTACTGTCACTTGGTAAACCCAAGCATGGGCATCAGTGAGCATACAATGTGTATACAATGCATATGGAAAATCATTATATAATATCAAAATTCATACACTCTATACTGTATTTACCCTATAGACCCCCCATTATGTACATTACATATTACAGCTTTTCCAGGTTTATTTATTGTGTTATGTATAGGGTGAGGGTTATTTATTATAAAGCATTTTATATATTACTTCTGTATTTATTTACAAATTCTTACAAATAGTTTTATATCAGTCCCTATTAGATTACTGATTATACACTTATACTTTTATAAACTTATAAAAAATCACCTTCCAGATCACACACCAGGCTAATTGGCCCATTCAATAAATATTTCAAATAAATATTTTTAAATATTTCAAATCAGCCAATCTTTCAGGATTGTGTCAGTAGAAGTACATGGTCAGTATATAGTAAATCACTGTGGTCGGACCACATCACCATTACATCAGTGTCATGCTGAGAATGATCCACCACCCAAATATGACCTGATCTATGGTAGTCCTTTAGCCATTAGCGAACAGGGAAAAGGGGGCATACAAGGTACAGTATGTAGAGAAATAGATGGACTACAGTCTGTAATTATATAACTACAAATTGTCTCAATATGGTAAGTGGAACTAATGTGTGTAGAACAAGGAGATATACCTAACAAAGTGTATGTATGTATATACATGAGTTTAGGGGACCAGACATATAAATAAGAAAGTAACTTTGGCTGTAACTTAATCTAAAGAACACATTAATTTATTCACAGAGATATGGAGATAAATTTACTTGCTATTTGTTTACATAGCAACCAACTAAATAATATGTATGAATAAAAGTGTATCTGACAAAATATTCTACCAAATAAAACTTTTTTATCCAATTAAATATACATGTAACAGATGCCTTAGTCAAGGCAACTTATAATTCCTACAGAAGACTGTCCAAGCAATGAGGAAAGAGGACCTTGAACCTCAAGGGCTCAATAGTGGCAGCTTGGCAGTGCTGGGTGTTGAACCCTCAAATTTCCATTTCACAGACTCTCTCTCTCTAATAAGGATAATTAAAGGCCCTGTGAAACAGTTCCAGGGTATGATCCTAGCATCTGTTCAATTACCGTTTGTAGTTTGGCATGTTCTTCCTCCTGACTTCCTTAAACATGATGGGAGGTGGATTTACTTCATAGTGAGTGAGAGAGTGTGAACCTGTCAAAAAACTTCTGCAGTCTGGCCAAATACTCAATAATCTGAACACAGTTATCATCACAAGTCTGGAGTGGTTTCCAAATTTACTGCCTGTCATGAATATTCCAGTACAATCTGAGTACTTGAGTTTAATCACAGTGCATCCTACTTGTATTTTGTTTGCTGATAAATGTCTGTATGTTATATTTTGTAAAAAGAAAAAAACCCTGCAGATTTCTGCTCATTCACTTTCTGTTTATCTTTCTTCACATCTCTTTTTGCCCATTTCGTATTTTTACTTCTACTCTCGACTTCAGTAAGTAATTTACTTTTATATGGGTTCCTTTTTGCTTAATATAATGTTTACTAAAATTAGTGGATAATTAGTGGAAAACTATCCCTAATTAAATATTCCCTTTTTTCAGTATACTTTTAGTATTGCAGAAAAAGTGTAGAGCTTCTTATCTAGAATGTTATGATTACACAGGCAGGATACCTGATTCCTTTCTATTCCCCTGTCTCTGTTCTCACCATGCCAACATATTGATTTACATATCCTTTACCCAGAGAATGGCTGAGGTCAGGATGAATAAGTCTAACAGTGATGTATGCCTCCATATCTAAGTAAGGCTGCCATGATCCCATGTTCGGCATAAAGTGTAAGAAAGTACAGCTCTTAAATTCCACTGTGGATCAGTGAAAATCAGTTTAACCGATGACACCTCTGCTGTGCTACTGGAAACACATGTATTATGATTCAAGACAAAAAGTTTTAAAATGGGATTATGCTGTTTGATTTGAGAAGTGTTTTTTTCTTACTGTTTGATGCCAAATTACTGGCATCATGGCTAAACAGCGTATACAAATTGGATGGTGTTTGCATGACAGTGTGGAGTTAAACAATGAGCGGATAAGTGTGCACAAACAAGTTGTCAGATATCTGACATTTTCACATTGTGAGGTACTTCTGTAGTACAGTTCTGCAGTTTTAATTGTAAGCTAAATGAGAATTGGAAAGGCTTCACCTAAAGAAGTTAATATTGGCTTTCAAATATTATCAATGTCAAGTTAAATGTGGCATTAAGAATTGTTTTTGTTCCATTTTGTTACAACGGTGAATGGTTATGCAACATGTACATTAGGCCATTTAGCAAACCCTTTATTCTGAGCTACTTACAACGGATATACTCTTACAATCCTAGCAATTTAGGATTAAGGAATGTGTTTAAAAACCCAACAGTAGAAGGTAGGCTTTGAACCGTGGCCCTTCTCTTCCATAGTCAAGTACAATAACTTCCAGGCCAACACAGTCCCTTCATCAGTCCTTTTGCTCTTTGCCACTTCAAATACAGTACCTTTATCATTTATGTTCTATAACTCTATCTTGTTGTCTGTAGCAATCACAGGACGTCAGTAACTGAGGAGGCTGATCAGCAGAAGTTCAGTAGTACCACTGCTTCTCGTCCCATTACTCTCAATTGCAACTTCCAGGGCAACCACCCTAAGTCTGAGAGCAAGATCACTTTAATGTCTGAGTTCCTACCACTGATCACAATGTCCCAGAATCCCATTTACCAAGAAGACACCAGCACCAAGATCCTTAAAACAGGCAGTTTCAGGGATGTTGGCCCTTCATCCTGTACAAAGCTGGTTGATCAGATATTCACATGGTCCTTGCCATCTCGTATTCATAAGGGGAGAACTCACGGTTCACTCTGCCATCAAGCTCTTTGGGACCCAGCTGAATGGGAAATGCTACAACTTAATGCGGGACTGAAAGACAGCAGCGAGGAGCATGCTGCCGATACAGAGACCCTTAGTGGCTGTAGCACAAAGCTGTCAGTCAAAGAGCAAGTCAGACAGTTTGAGCAGCAGGCACTGGCTGACAGGACTTGCAGACACTCTTGTGCCTCACTGGATCTGGACAACCTGCTTGCCATCACTGAGCCTGAATACAGCCCAGGGTTTGTCGGAAAGGACGAGCCACCCAGCATTATCATCACCAGCAGTGATGATAATAGTCTTCCTACACTCCCTTTCAAGCGCCCCACTCCACCAGTATTAAGGAAATTCAGTTCCAGCATCTCTAGCTACGTTGTACTGGAACCCTGTCAGATCTGGCTGGAAATTATATCAGATTCCATGGACAGTCCCCCAGAGTCATGTGTGTTTCATCCGTCCATTCAGTCCCCGAATACTGACCTCACTCCTTCGACATCTCCATGTAATTTCACCTCCTCAACTACCTTTATTACCACCCCAGAATGTACTAGCCAAAGTCCATACAATTTACTCTCTCCATACAATGCCTCCTCCAGTTCCTCTGGAGTCTTTAGAGGAGAAGTAAAGACCGGGAGCATTGTGAAATATAATGACACTGGTATGGACAAATATTTTTGCAACTCTTATGGTCACACAGATGGAAATGGGACAAAGAAGCCCAAGAATGCAATGCTAAAAGTGTCAGAGTATTATTTCGAAGATGCAGGTACAGGCCAGAGAGATTATCATTCACACTCGGGTTCAGTGTTAGACTCCATTACTAGCCCGGATTCAAAGAAAACATCTGTGATGTCTGCCTTTTCTTTCAATTTGACTTGAGTTTTTTATCTGTCCATTTCATTATTATTAAATTATTATGACATTTTCATTATTATTGTTGCCATTTTAGTACTGTTTGGATGGGATTTCTTTTCTAGACATATATTTGAAGTAATTTAACAACTTTTAAAGATGGAATAGAATAAGCACAATTAATTTGTCATGTTAGACTCTGTAGACAAGGCTCTAGAATTTAAAATATTTGCAAAATAATAAACAGTTTGATGTGTAGAATACTGGCATTAACAATTTCTGATCATGTTCTAGTAATTGCTACTTATTCACATATGTTCACACATCATGCTGGCTAGTGCTAACATTTAAAAATCTGTGTTTCTAAACCGATCAGTGTCATCACATACAAGTCCTCAATATTTTATGATGGACTTACAATATTTTAACTATATGATTAAAATTTCAATAATAAAAATAAAGAAATATTTATCAGAAACTATTTTCTCAATTTAGAATTTTCCCAGGCAAGTGCTATATAGTATAATAAGTACTCTCCTAAAGAGTCACGTAGGAGTGATGAGCACTGGAAAATGTAGTGATGAGAAATGTAGTGAGGAAAGATTCTGACTTGGGTTTACTGTGCAAACAACACATTTACAAACACATTAGTCCTACATAGTCACACACCTTCAATTAAATCGGATTATTTATAATATCGGATATTATAATAACCCCCGAGGTAATTAAGTTTGTTAGGGGCACTTTTAGGGTTTTCCGTCCCGTACCCGTGCGCTCCTTGCACGCCTGAGTTCACGCTCCTCCGTCGTCAGCACCCAGCGAGCCTCACTCCAGCCAGATACTCGTCCTAAATGGGACACGCCACGGCTTGGCTTATTCGCGCCTGAACTCATACTCGCCCCCTGGTGCTTCAGCACCTCTCGTGATCTATTCGCATTCGCGCTACAAGTGTGCCCCGAGCTCATATGCTCGCCTTTTGGTGCTTCGGCCACTTCTGCGATTTCTTTTTCCCCCGTGCTACTTGCGCGTTCGAGCTCACGCTCGCCCTCTAGTGCTCTGGTGCCCTTTGCAGTCTCTTGAGTCTCACTCTAGTCAGCTGCCTTTTCAAAATGAGACACGCCCCGGCTAGAGTGGCCACCCAGCTGCGCGCACTCTATAAGACGCGCCCCGGCATGGCTTTCTTTGATTGCATGCACACTCAAGCTTATGTTCTCTTCATGGCATTTGGACTACCTCATGCCTCGCCATTTGGGAGAAGTCCCAAATCGTGCTTTTTGCACGCCTGCCCCGATTGGCGCTTCAGCGCCCTCTCGTGACCAGTTTGCGCGTTACTCCCAGTAAGTAAGAGTACTCCTCGTGCAACACGGTGGCGCGCCCTTTTATCCTTTTTGTGTTAGGAGCCTTACACTACACTCCTTATCCCTTTTCAGTTGTTCTATATATTTTCCCCATTCTTATTATACTTCGTGGGATATGTCTATCCTGCCTGCTTGGGTCCTACCTAAAACCACAACATCGCATAGCAATTTTGACATTTGTATACACAGGTTCAAAGGTTATATACAAAGCTATTTACAATGCATGCCCACAAATACTTGTCACTCTGACAGGTGTGTTTAAAATGTTTATATTTAATATCTATATTTTATTATTGTGCATTTATACACTGCCAGTGTCTACTTTGGTTTGTTTTGTGTGCCAGTGTACAAAATACATCCTACCTGATTCCCTCTGTGTTTAAAAACAAGCAAATAAGGCGTTTCTCATGGAACATTAGGGAATGTTCATCAAGAGTTGAGGTTGGTTGTTGACAATTGGGTGTTTTTGAAATTTCTATAATTATATCACCTTGGCAATTTGATATTATGTAAAACCAACATTATTTTGGGTATGTGAACACACATTCCATTTAAAATTTAAATATTGTGAATTCACAACTAAAAGTGCAAAAATACTCCAGGGATAGTTATATTACCCCACCTCAATATGTAAAACGAATCCAAATCTAGCATTTCACCTTACCATGTTATATTTCAAGTTTATTAACCTGAAAACAAGACTTTGTCCTCTCAGCTGGACTTTAAGTTTAGTCAATCTTAAAGAGTTTAGGATCTTTTATTTACTGCACTAAATTCTTCTACATCTTTATCTCCCTCTGACTTTTTTTCTTACCATCAATACTGTTGCACTCAGCAATCCATTATAAAGAGCTGTCAATGCCATAAGACTTGCTGAAATTTGTGGATGTTTTTGACCTTTAGAAAATGAAAGCAGTCAAGAAGTGCACTGGGCTTAGACAATAGAGATGATAGGCAGTAGGTTATTTGACAGGAAAGTGCGCCCTGCCACCAGTCGGCTGCATTCAGCTTTGCCAAGAACACAATCAATCTCTCAGGCCACCTCTAGATAAATAGCACTTTGTGTACACATAGAGGAACCATCCTTCCCACTACGCCCACCCTCCCTTGAGCCTGATGACATCTAGTGAGGTCATGTTATTAAATTTGGAGCCTAAGAGATTTATTGTCATATCATGTTTACTAAAGCAGTATTATCAGTGTGAAAGTAGGTGTTTTGGAGCAAGAAATATTTTATATTATTAAAACAAAATGATTTGTTTTTTTATCCTAATGAGGCTTTGGTTCTTCTTGTTGTTTGACACATTCTTTTTTGTAACTTTATACTGGGATAAAACTCAGATGTCACAGCATTTGGTGTAGATTATGACATCTGGTGTAAGGAAAAAAGAAGCAAAAAGTTTTGCAGTAATGATGTGTGTGTGTGACAGTGGATCTTCTGGGCCTTCCCATAAGCATTTCAATATTTAGCTTTATTGTACTATATCAATTACAGCATTTCTTAGTATAGAAGACTTGACTACAGCATTGTTTGCCACAAATAAATCGATATTGTTGTGTATTTAAATACAACAGCTATTTTGAGCAGAGGTTAATTGCATGAGAAACAACAGTTATTCTAGACTTAGTGGGATTGTTTTTTTGTATTATTGTGTGTGTTTGTGTGTATGAGAAAGGGAAAGAGAGCAAACGAGATGAGATAATCATTTTTAAATTAAGCCCATGAGGCTGAGGAACTTTTGTTTCTTGTTTAGTTACTGCAGTCTTGGCTGGCAAAAACAAATATTTATACACAGTGCACACTAAACTGGAGAATGAGGAGATACCAGGGGACAAACCAAAGACAATGGACCCTACTTCCTCAAGCAATACCTTGCGGTATAATAATAGGCAAAATAAGATTTCAGATTGCATCAGCAAGAAGATAATGTTATTCTCTGTACAAATGAACATCTTTATTCAGCATAATGCATTTGTTTTATGATGTTGTTACTTTAAATAACATCCCATGGATATAGAGCCCAGTACTTTCAACAAACTATTTGTTTGGCTTCAATCAGAATACAGAAAGATCTCTTCCCTAGTAGTCACTTTTCAAAGATTCATTTTCTGCTATTTCTGTATGTACTAGTATTTGTCATAGCCATAAGTGTTTGTTGAACTTGTCAGGTCAATCCTCTTGTGATCAGGCCTTCCAGGAGCTGTTGGGACATGACTGCAGGGATTTCCAATTATGTTAAACTGTTTATCAGATGCTATTTTTCACTGCAACCATCTTACAAGGCACAATCCAAGCATGTTTTTTGTTAAACACCTTGTGCAAGGACAAAGCAGCAGTGGTTGTGTTACTGTGCTCCGACCTGAAACCTTGATCATTTGATTCTTAGTTCAATACCTTATTTGCTGCAAAGCTACAGTCTGTTTAATCTCTTGGGTATTGGTTTGCTAAGATCCACAATGTTTTTTTTTTCTTAACCTCCTAGCAATATGCCAAAGTTAAGAGATAAACACAGGAACTACTCTGTTGGCTTCACAGACAAGCACAAATTGCTACCTCAGCCCCAGTCTCAGAAGACAGAAGAGCCGAGTAAATAGTTTATCTTTTATTGCCATGGCCCCTAAAGTGTGCAAAGCCTGCATATGTCTGCTAACCACTTTGTCTTTTGGCATTTCCACCAGCGGTCAAGCTACGTACAATGTACAAGCAAAGTAGCAGCATTTTAACTGCATTATACATTACATGCCACATGGTAGTATGTTGCCAATTACATTTATTGGTATGTCACCCTGTCCAGTTTAGAATTACTCCACTCCACTTACTCAGTGTGCTTATGGTCTCTGTTTTGCTGCATGGCATGTTCTCTTGACATTCACTACACGGACAGATGTTTTTCAATTTTCCTTTACAAATTGTTTTTATAATTCATAATTATTTTTTCTTCTAATGACAGCAAGCTGTTCTGGCCCAAATGCAACAAAATAGACCCACACCTCAATACTTCCACAATGGCATTACACACACACAATAATATTAAGATACTGGAATGCAGTATTTCTTTCTTTATGTAGGCATAATGCTTCTCTCTCTTTTAAATACAAGTGGGGACCCACTCAAACCTGATTGTCATTCCATTGTTTGATTGTTTCTGTTTGTTTGTTTAGTTTGTTGGTTTTATTGGCCATCGCATCAGCATCAGTGTTTGTATCCGAGACAGACAGAAGGTTGTATCAGTACACTAGTCATTGGACAATTTACAGTAATCAGTTGACCTAATGTATGTCTTTTGAATGTAGAAGGAATCCAGAGCACCTGGAGTAAATCCATACAGACACAGGGAGGACATGCAAACACCACACAGGGTGAATCAGGGATCGGGATCTATCAGTGATTTCAGAGCTTTAAAGTGACTGCGTTAACCACAAGTGGCACAATGCCATTCTCCCATTGTTTTAAAACAATTGACTTTTCATTTTCAAATTAACTGCTAATCCTAGAGGACCTTAATACATATATGACCAAAACAGTATTTATATTGCATTTATTTAACGCTTTTGACACACCAGTGTAAGATAAATTAAGAAAATTAGTGAAGCTGTCTCCAGAGTGTTTGTTGCTACTGACATTATATTGATTCACAAGAAGTTAATAACTTTCTCTGACTTACTGAACAGTGATTAATTTAAAGTAGCATGCACTCAAACTGGCCATTCTAAACAGTGTTGTTTAGGCAGAATGAGACTGATGTTAGGGTGTTTGTAATTTTTAGACCAAAGTGTTTCACTTGTCATGAAGACCTCAGGAAACTGTGTAAACTTATAAAGGTAATAATATGTCAGCTTTGGATCTACAGGTGATGAATCAATTCATCAAAAATGTTGGATGAGGTAGAGCTCATGGTTCTATGCATGCCATTTTTCCACACCAAACTCATAAAATAATTCCTTTAAGGATGCTGCTTTTGTGCGTCAAACAATTGTCTTGCTGAAACTCAAATTTTACCACAACATATGATGTAACATCTGTGGAATGTCATTTCATTGCATGATGAAGCACTGGGGTCAAAGCAGACCATTGGATACAATGCAAGACTACTATTTTTCCTACAGCCAACTTCATTGCTGGACAGGATTGTGCTGGAGCAGTGATTAAGGTACAATACTATTGACCAGAACGTTCAGGGATCAAGTCCTGTCACTGCCAAGCTGCCATTGTTTTACTCTTGAGCAACACACTTAAACCACAAATTTTTTGGAATGTATATTCTAAGGCTGTCTGTTGTAAGTCAGTTGTAATTGTGCTTGCTAAATGCTGGTATTGTAAATGTTCAGTGACTTTCCCAAATACATTTGTCTGACTCCCAGATGATATGCTTTACACGACTCAAGCTGTTTCTTGGAACTGTTCAGGCAAGGCCGTATATGGCTATTTTTAGGGCTAAAAATAAATTTAAAGCTAAATACTGTGCAACTGGAGGGAAAAGAAAGTGGTAGATAATTTTCCTCCAAGACAAAGTGATGCTTAATTCAGTTTAAACTAGGTACTTGTATGGTATGTGCGAAATTTGTGAGGGGGCATAAGCACTCAGCACTTCCAGTGACAGCAAATGGATTTATGCAGAATATCATTTGGTAAGTTAAGACAGTGATTGGTATACCATATTCTGTAAGATGTTACAGTTTCTGGAGTAAATGTTTTTATGTGAAATGTTAAGGATGCATACCCTAATCATGATATGTCGTGTTAGTAGGCAAGCTAACATTTCACACAACACCGCTTATGGTATCAGTAGTACTAGGCCTACAAAATACTTCAAAGCCAAATTGTAAATGAACATACAAACCCCTCCACAATTACTACACTGGGTCTTAAAAGGGGCTGTAAATGTGCTTTTATTGACACTTTGCCAACTGCTGGGAGTACTCATTAGCCTATGAGTATGCTAAATCTACAGGCTCAGCTTTATCATCTGTGGGCAAATGTGCCATAGGGTACCATACAGAACCTGCTGGCCTCTAATGCTTAACTGTAGCTCCTCTTGTATCCAGAACATCCTTTTAATTGTTTCCCTAATAAATGTATTCTATCACTCTAATATTGTAATCACTTAAATATTCAAACATATATCATTTTATTTTATTCCAATAACTCTTTTTTGGTGAGTTACATTTTGTCAGTTAGTGTATTTTAATAAACCCAAGCCCCCCAACCTCACTGTTTTTATACACTGACGTTAGGTTTATGTGCAGCCACTCAGCCATAAAAAAAATGTAAACTTTCTTAGACATTTTTACTTTTTAATATTACCATTTACACTTGACAAACTGACTTATTTAAAATATGACATCTAATAAACATTTAAATGCAATCTACTCCCAGTGTTTGGCTTTAAAGATTGCATGTCTATGCACTTGAATTAATGAACGTTAGCAAGTTTTGTGGCTGACGCTAGAGGAGATGATGAGCACATGATCTCTGTCATATACTGTCTTTCTGAAACAGCGGAGTACAAGAAAATAGATTAGCTAGCTGTTTTGGAGACACTTTTAGTACTGCATTAATTAGCACCAAGAGACCTCTGTCCACTCTAGTGTACTCATCTGCCTACTGCATCTCCCACATTATCAGTCTAGCCTCACCTAGAAGAGTCCTTGACATTGCTGAGAAGCAATTTGTCAGATATGGTTTGTGCCTGTTTTTGAGTGTTGGAAAATATATTATCTGTCAATCCAGTGCCTTACAGAGGTCTCCCTATAGCTAAAAACATGTGTCATAGACAAATATGTGTATTTGCGTAAAATCAAAGATGCATGCCTTACTTAATATATCATACACATTTTCTCATTTACATCACAATCTCTCACTTTGTTACCACAGGTCAGTAACGGTGACTTGTTTTTCATTTGTGCCTTTGAGATTAAACACTCATGAAATGTTTTATATTGTATATGTGTCCACAATTATTTTGGATAGGCTTTTGCAGGGTGTCAAACTGATTGATTCAGTACTCACACATAAGTGTACTCTCTGTGTAAAACACTTTCAACAACACTTTCTCCAACCACTTTCAAAAAATATGATTATGATAATATGTGCTTCCAGTGTAAGAGCACAGTATAACAGAAACAGTATGATCGACAGTGTGCTTGCACTTTTCTTTCTTACATTTTTTGTTTTGGCATTAACTTTTTAATTGGTAAGTAATATATGCGTTTTTTAATTATTTTTTTTTTCTTTTTCCCATTGCATACCAGGCGTGGATATGGCAGAGAGGTATGTCATTTTTTACATGTTACTTGAATAAAATGCTTTATTTATTAAGACTGGTCTTTTTTATTCATCTAAAATAGGAAAGCTCCTTGTTCCTCATTACTCTAATCTGTCAATAGTGCCTGAGGGAGAATTAGAGCTGAATTTCAATGAGCTGGGAAGAAAAACCGAGTGCTTGCTGTTACCTAGACTTTTACACATTAGATATGAACACAATTTTGGCCTTTTTGTCTGTACAGTCTCAGTTTATTTGTCAGGTCGAGAACAGTCAGGAGTGCAGTCTCAAAGATTTGAGGTTTTCTTCTTCATTTAACTATAATACACTGCTCAAAAATTATGGGATATTTCATTACGAAGTATTAACTTTGAAGTAGCCCCCTAATTTTTGGTTCTTGCAAAGCGAGCTAATTACAAGAGTAGATTCTCCAGAGCCTGGCTTCTATTTTCTTTCCTCCAGGAGCTTTTCCCTGACCTGTTTTCACCCAGGCATCTGTTCTTTTTAGCCTGCTTTAGTTATTCAGACCTATTTCTGCTTTATACCTCAGTCTACATATTCTTTAAATGCCCTAATCTAGTGTTCTCTTTATTTTAATAACAGTCCTAAGCTTTCTTTTGCATAATATCATTATTTTTTCATATTTTTCCATCTGTATTTCCATGTCTTTTTCTCTTTTTCCCTTTTCTCCATCCTGGTGCCTTCTTCTGTCAAAAGCAGCTGCTGAGGCCATCTTTGCTCAAACCTGAGGTTAGAGACTTTGTTATTTCAGTTCTTTTTGCTGCATGTAAACCTCTGCCCTCCACTGCTAATTCACTTTTCCTAACTAGCCCAATTGTAAATATGTATGTATTTATTTCACAAGATACAGTATGTATGTCAGACCCAGATTGTTGTTGATTATTGCTCCTTCTTTGTTTCTAGTCACAGTTCATGTTAAACTTGCTTTATTGTTCAAGATGAAGCTTGTTTTTGACTTAGGCACTATCCATGGAATCGGGTATTGACCCTGGACAAGACTACTATGGACAAGACTATTACAGCTATGATCAAGGGTATGTTCAGTAAAAGTTGTGTATGTAATGGGATTTTTAAAATTAACTTACATTTTGCAAGAAGTGCATTTGTGTGAACAAAATGTGACTTCATGTTGATGTATTAAATTGCAAAAATGCTGATTTGTTCCAAACAATACCTTGAGTGCAGAGAGATTGTTAAAACAATCTATAATGCTATTTGATCTAGGGTCAGAAATATAACAGCATTTCTTCTGCATTCCTGGAAGACACTTCTATTAGTGATCATTAGGGCTAGCCCATAACTATTTAACCTGTGGATGAAAATGCAAGGCAGTAAGTCAAAATCTTGGCACTGCTTGCTATGCAGTAAGCAAATCTCCCCTCTCGAGCCTCTCCATTCGCACTACCAGCTGCTATAGGGCCATGAGGGCATCTACCATCTGCAGCAAAATGGCATTAGTTATTCCCAGTTTTTAATGTTGCTAGAATTGAAATGAACAGAATATAAATACTTTGCAAAGATGCATCTAGTTGACAAATAATGTTTAATAATGAAACAAACAATACAGGGCAGAATGCCTTTTTGATGTCTAAGTTATAATAATTTACCATAAACCTGTGCTTGTGAGACTTTCTACTAGTGACTGTGCACTTGAAGAAAGCCTGCTTCAGCCAAGCAAAGTGCACACTGGATAGTGATTTTTAATACGAGCAATACGAACCTCTGAGGCATGTCAGACTATGTGCTCAGACAAAATAACTTCACATTTTTTTAGTTGAACCAGTCTTTGTAAATGCAAGGGAAATGAAATGATGTAGACAATGGGCCATCTCTCAAGGCATGTGAGCCATGCTGTCTGTTAAGTTGAAAAGCTTTACAATATCATTCAGCTGTTGTAAACTTGTTTGGTGAATTTTATAAACAACTTCAACTTCACTTAGATCTAACATTAAATCAATCAAACGTTTAATCTAACTAAATATTAACATTCCTTATTTTGCATTATTTGTTAAAATTTAATAAGAAAAATACCTTGAATTAGTTATCATCCCGGAGATTACTTAATTTATCCTTAGAGTAACCATTATAAGCTTCCTCAGGTACACCCACTCACCTTCCAGATCACACATGATGCTCACTGCCCCCTTCTGTTATCCATTGTAGTAGTTTTGATTACTTCACAATGAAAACAGCTATTCCTTAAAGAATCTGCTAGTAATAGTGCACTGTAATACAAAGAATTAAACTTGGTTGAAAAAGTGCTTTCAAAAGAGTTTCAGGACATTGACTATCCATCAGAGTACCATTCAAAGCATTATTAAGCAGTGGAAAGTATATTATACCACCCACAAATTGGGTCATCCTACCAAGCTTTATGACCAAACCGGAGTTTGGTGATCATAGAAAAGTCCAGAAAAGTGACAATAGTCCCACAAACTTTGTGCAAAGGAAAGTGTGTGACAGGAAAGAGTGCCTGTTTTGGAATTGTGCTTCTAATGCCATATGCTAAAATTATTTAGAACCATAAGAGACAGTGTGAACTGTTTAGACTGAATTTGAAACACAAAGTTTGGCGAACCCAAACCCAACACACCACCCAGAATACACCATACAAACTGTAAAGCTACTCTAAAGCATAGGTAATATTATGGTATGCGAGTGAGTTACAACATTGGTGTAATTTTTCTGCTGTTTTGCCAAGTTATTAATTCTGCTATGATTTAATGAATTCTCAGACTCCTCTAGCAAATCTACCGAATTTCTGTACAACCCTTAACTACTTTTCACAGAAAGCAATCACTGAACTGGTGCAAGATGTTGCTGCATCTGTGTAGTGCATGGTAGTTCACACAGACGTGAATGATTACAGCGCGTAATTTAACTCATTCAATCACATAACTCAATCACATTTGTGATTTTGTAAATTTCAGTGCATTAATTAATGTGTACATACTGCGGTTCTTAACAAATATGCATATCGAATGTTTTATCCAGTACAGAGAGAGTAAGAGAAAAGCAACAAGACGTAGAGGATATATATATATATAGATTCAATTCAGTTTTATTTGTATAAACAAACATGTCACAAAGCAGCTATACATTGATACATGAACAATTATCACAAAGTGACTTCTATTGTCCCTAATGAGCAAGCCAAATGGCAACACTATATATAGTTTAGGCTGTAGAATGAAAAAGAAATTAAAAGGGATATGGTTTTCTATAGGTGCTGTAGCAAAGTAAACAAAGGAAATGCAAAATTTGAGGAATTGACATTTCTGTCTATATTCTATCTATCTATGTGATTTCACATCCCTAATGTTTATCCTGCTTCCTTCCTCCAGTGGGTTCAATTACGCAGGTTTGAACAGGGCACCTGAGCCCACAGTGATATCTGTCCTTCAGAAAGCAAGGGGGGAGAGAAACATTGTGAAAGCAAGAGAAAAAAAAGAGTTGGAAAACAATTCAAAGGGTGGAGAACGAATATCTATTGTTGTACAAACACACAAACATATGGGAATTTGGAACAGAGAACAAAAACAGGAAAGATGCATCTCGGGGTGTATAACAGGTTATGATAATTACAGTAGCTCACATCGCGAGTGAAGAGAACATTGCCGCATGAAGAGACAGGTTTAACACTACCACTCAGGGGACGTGTGAATGCTAAGCTAAGTTTACTCCTAATTACAGTATAATCCCACGTCTTTCCCCACATAATGTCAAATTGGTTTGCCTTCCTACATAAGAAATTATATTGAAAATAAAATGTGATGTAGAGAATCTTCATTATAACACATGATTACATTCTGTACTATACAAACATATGATTAAAAAGAAGTGTAACTTTATTTATAAGAAAGTGCTTACTCCTATATTTCACTGAATTGTCTTAAACAGATTTGGGAGGTATGAGTGCTATAAGTCAAATATAATTACATTTATATTTTAGCTACTTACAGTGGTACTTAAAAACCCGTTTGAGGTTTTTGCAAAAATTTTAGCTAAACATTAAAATATTTTTCACATGTCTAAAAAGTAGATATAGACAGCCCAATTAAACAAATGAATCAAATACAATATATTATATAGGCTATTTAGATATTGAGAAAAATTATCCAATATTACGTACAGTACAAATGGCAGAAGTATTTAAACCTTTGATTCCACTACCTAGTCTGACTCCCAAGTGTAGCAATAACTGCAATTAAACAATTCTGGTAAATGCCGTTCATTTTTGCACATCATGTTGTATGAAATGTAGTCTATTCTGCCATATATAAAAAGTTCTACTCTGGGATGTTTGTGGGTTTTTCTCACATGAACTGATCATTATAGATAGTTCTAAAACATTTATATTGGATTATGGTCAGGTCTTTTGACTTAAAACATGATCTTTTTTGGTAGAACAGTGAGTGTGCTTAGGGTCGTTGTTATTCTGTATTATTTAAAGATACATTTCAGACATTTCTACATACAAACTGATACATTCACAGCTGTCCTGACATTTTCCTTTTGGATTTGCTGGTATAATTCAGAAATATGTGTTCTATCAATGATGGCAACCTGTCTTGACTCAAGACAAAGGTGTAACAAAACAGGCCCAAACCATGATAGTGTTTCCACCATATTTCTCATGGTGGACCCATGAACGTTGAGAATATGCTTTTAGTTGCCTAGAAGTTACCATGGATTCCTTTTTGACCTATTTCAGACTATTTCAAATAACTCTAAGTTATCTCTGTTGGGTAACGTCTCCTTGTGAGATGAACAAATCTCTTATATTTCTTCCATTCTTCTTGGTTGTTGGTGGTCCAAACTCTTTGGACATAGCTATGTAACCCATTCCAGCGTGGTTAGCATCAACAACCATAAACTGCTAACCCTAGAGATTTGCATACTGTTGCTACTCAGAGATAAGTAATATTGGTTATTTTTAATAAATACATGACCAAGTATAACATTTCAGATTTTGTTTAGTTCTTAATTTAATTGTAATGCAAATTCTAAACATTCCAAACCCCATTTACTGTCTGTAATTTCATGTTCTATTAACATTTACATGTGTTAAATAGTGCAGCATTTGTCTAATACAAAACACACACTAGAGTCCAGTATTTCTGCACATCTTTTTTCTAAGGAAATGACTCATAAAATCTCTTATTACACACTCTAATATTCTCCTATAAAGGTACGAGCCATATCCACCTTATGGGAGCCGCAGGAGGTTGATATCTCCAATGTATGATGAGTACGGAGAGGCTGTCGCAGAGGATGATGGCTACTACTACAGTCCCTATGGCCCTGAGGTAATATTGCACATTTTCATTACTAGTTTGATAAAGAAGAGGTAGCAGTAACATTTATTTTAAAGTACACATTGCGTGAAGTAGTATTGCATGCTATACATAATTAACAAGCATGATATGATATTGGTATTGATAATGACATTGAAAGGTGTTATATTTATGGACAGGTCCCAATTTAAATTACAGCTCTATTCCTTTTTGCCACTATAGCTACAGGATGATCTTGTATTTGTTGTATATGAATCGGTTGAAACCTGATTATACTGCAATAGTTTTCAAGCAAATGGTCTCACTGCAGGGTCGTGGCAGAGGGAGAGGTGTGCCAGGGCGTGGGCGTGGGCGTGGTAGGCAAGTGGGATTTAGGGACATTGCCCCAGAGGATGAGATTGAATCAGAAGAGCCAGAGGCTCCATCTGAAGAGGAAGCACAAATAGAGGCTGCAGCAGAGGAGCCTCAGGAGTCCAAGGCTGGAAGGAGACTGAAATCAGTCATTAAATTGAGCAAGCTACTTGTTGCTAGGAGAAAGGTGGCTCAAACTCGCACCTCAGCTTGGAAGAAGGCTAAGATCTTTCCGATGATATTTAGAAAGGGCAAGAAGGACAAAGACTATGCCAAGCTGACATCTGCACGCCGTATCGACAGTCAAGAAAGTGTGTCAGAGGGACCAGTATCCATTAGTGTCAGTGAGCCTGAAGCAAGTGTGAGTGGATCTGAAGCAGAGAGCAGGCAGAGGAAGGGGTCAGAAGACTTTGATTCATCAGCTTCCACCACAGATAAAGACTACCTGAAGGTAGATCTAGACAGAGAGGATGCCAATGAAAGCACTGTTGACTCAGAGTCTGAGCCAGAGGAACCAGAGGAATCTGAAGAAGAAAGCAGATCTAAGACAGAGACAGAAAAGTCTGAAACTGAGCAAGAGTCGGAATCAGAAGATGGGACTGTTAAGGAATCTGGAACAGAAGAGGACAGTTCAGAGAAGGAGGAAGAATCTAGTGTGGAGAAGAGCTCTGTTACAGAAAAAGACTCTGAACAAGAAAGTGATGATGATGATGAAGATAAAAGTACAGAGTCTAAAGAAGCTGAATCTAGATCAGAGACTACTGAAACAAGCAAAGGATCTTCAGCAAGATCAAGTGCAGTTAGCAGTACTGGTACCAGTGATTCTGGCTCCCAGGTGCCATCATCTCGATCTTCTGTCATATCTGGAACCGAGGAAGATGAAGAACCTAGTGGATCTTCTGTCTCGGATGATGCAGGTTCAGAGCGTTCATCACTGAGTGGCAGCAGGAAAGGTTCCACAACTTCCAAATCTGCAGGAGAAAGCCGTCGTTCCTACAAGTCCACAACAACACATACCTCACAGGATACTATAGAGGAAGAGAGTGAAAATGAAACAGAATTGGAAGATGAGGAGGAAGAAGAGGCCACAGAAGAAAGTAGAGAGTCTTCAGAAGAGATGAGTGATGAAGCAGAATCGCAAAGGTCAAGTGTAGTTTCAGGAATTGAAAGTAAGGAGTCATCAACTTCAAAAGGCAGCGTGAGCAGGAGTTCAGTTGAGGAATTTGGAGGACTGTCATCTATCACTGAAGAGGATGAAGATGCCATTACATCTGACAGTATCTCAGCATCAGGGAATGAAGCATCTTCAGATGCAGAATCAGGAAGTTCCACTGCTTTCTGAAGATGAAAAAAGCAGATGTCCTACAGTAAGACTGATTTAAATTTGGTTCACTTCTGAAGTGCAGTGGCTTCCTTTCTCCTTTCTTTGCAAACATCTCAGCTGTTCTTCACAAGTCTTTTCTTGACTATTGCCAAAACTGCATGAGCGTGAAGTTTGTGATGACACACTCAATACCTGGTTGCTATTGTGTTTATTCATTCGTTATGTTTCTTCTTATAAAAAAAACAAATACTTCTTTATTTTGCTTTGTACTAAACATATTCTGTTATGTATAGTATGGAAGTATTCAGAACTTGTTTTCTGTATTTTTGGAATATCTCTTTTTTATTGCTCGATAAAGGTTTATATTTTCTTCAAGCCAAAACATACAAAGACATACCTTAATCAGTACTTGTGCATTTCTCTGGTCTTTGGTTCTCAGACAAGCAGACAGAAGCAGATCAAGTTAGTTGCGGAGAGAGAGGGTGAGTCAACCTCGACAGGAGAGGACAGTGCTCTAGATGGTCAAAGAAACTGCCAGCCCAAAGTCAGCAGTCACAGCAATATCAACGGTGCAGTATACCTGGCTCAGAATGGCACTATCATCAGAACCTGGCGTCCACCTTTCCCTAACAGCATAAAGGTTTTCTCACCTGGACAACTAGGAGGCAAACAGATCAAGAAACTGGAAAAACTTGGGGTTACACAAGAGGAACATTTACCATTAAATAATACAGTGGATAATGGACATAATCAAGGAACTATTACCATGTTGTCCTCTAGGACTGACAACAATTTCAACACCCGGCCCTTAGGGTCTGGTATATGCCCAAAGTCTGTCATTGTTAATGCGGATATGGACCATGATCAGGAGTCTTCAGTGGACAATCAGGAGGTCAGAGAGACCTTTGAGATGCCAAGTGACTACATGCTGTCAGATGAGGATGAGTTGTGGATGGGCCCCTGGAACAATCTGCACATACCAATGACAAAACTCTGATCTATAGGCTTCTTTCTTATTCTATGGGAGTGGTTCTGTTTTAATTTCAATATGCACCAATTGCCATCCAAGCCTCTTCAACCACAGTGATAAAAATGTATTTTTTTCTTTCCTTAGCAGTTATATTTTTATTAAATTGTGGTTGGCATTTTAGTATTGGTTGTTCTACAGTTACAGCTCATTAAAATTGGCAATTCTATCAACAAGTTTCTAAATTATAGTAAGTAACAATATGTTGAATTATTTGAACCTTATTTATTATGATGTAGTCAGCTACAAATGTCTTGAGTGTGTAGCTGGCTTAGGTTGTGTTTTTATACTTGTGCTTAAGAATTTTTATATATATTTTCTGTGCAGTCAACAACCTGATCACTTCAAGCATTTAGGAATTTCCATAAATTGGCTTTAAAACTTGGCAACATTATTTTTGATTTTTAAAAAATAATTTATTTCTGATGGATTTTTTGCTGCTGTGTTTAATGGAAAAAAAACATATAAAATGTTTGTATTTTCATATATTCGGTAACATATAATACAGAGAGAAATTTAAAATTTTATTATTATTATTACTACTACTACTATTAAGAGTGGATATGCAGTGTATACCTGTTTGTTAATAAATTGGCAATATGCCTATTTTTATCTAAAATGCATTAGTGTGTGTCTGATATTCTTGATATAGATACTTATTTTTGGCCTGTGAAAGAATTGTCTTCATTACTAATGGCTCAGAATTTTGAGCCCGAGCAATGGTTAAATAATTGTAAGCAGCACAACCAGCACAGTTTCCATCAAAACAGATTCAGACTAAGGTAATATCCCTGGGGAAATGAGAATCTTTGGCACATTTCAGTGGTCATCATAAAAATGTCTTCCTTTTTACCATAATTATATATGAACTAAGTTCATATATAATTATGGACCTCAATTATACCTATACCTAAATTATATAGTATAGTTACAGTATATGTAATCGTGCAATCTTAAGTATTACTGCAAGGACAGAAACTTGGATAGTGACTTGTTGCATCTATCTGACTCATGAAAATGATGCCATTTGTGACATTAATCATTCTATATATACACAATATCTTATTAAGCCAAAACATGACCAACAATGATGTTTATGAGGTTGGCACATCTCAAATTGATTTTTACAGGTATGCTCAAACCCAGGGTTTCCCAGAAGCACATCACGCGTGTCTTCTTGTCCATTCATGTGAGACAAAAGAAAACAGAATTTATCAGATCAGAAGACCTTCTGTCATTGCTCCAGAGTCTTAATTTCCCTACTCAGGCAGTATATTATGGCTTTTTAAATAACCAGCATTAAAAGTTTTGATGACTAATGCTACAGTTGACTTGTCTTCTTTGGTATAGAAGACAAGATAGCCTTAGTTGTCTTGGCACACTGATGAACCTTGGATGCCCAACACCCTGTCGTTGATTCATGATTTTGTTGTTTTCTTAGATACTCACCACTGGAACAAAACCTTTGTTCGTATGTACAGTATACTGTGCCATAACTCTGCCAGTACACCTCAGTTTCTGTCAATGTTCATACTTTATTTTTATACTGCTTTGAAATGGGTTTCTTCTAGCAGATCTTTTACCAATTGTTACAGTAGTAGTTGTTTAAGTAGTGTGAAATGTAATTCAAAAAGCTAGCCAGTACATAGCAAGCAGTTCTGAACAGCTTTGAACAAGGCAAAACATTTTATCTAAAAAATACTATTGATGTCCTTTGTAATGAATCCACGCTTCTAGTAGACTGGCTTAAGGAATGCAATAGATAAAAAAACGACTCCCTGCTGCACTCTACCAATATTGGCTTTATGGAGTGTTGCAGTTTTGTTTTCATCAGACCAGAGAAACATGTTTCTCATAGTCTGAGAGTCCTTTAGGTGCTTTTTCCTTTTCAAACTTTAGATCTGATTTGATCTTTTTTTTTGAGGAGAGGCCTCTATCTGGCCACTCTGCAGTTAAGCCCAGATTAATAGAGTGCTGCAGTGATGATTGACCTTCTGGAAGTTTCTCCCATCTGCACACAGAATCTTTATTATTCAGCCAGAGTGACCATTGGGTTGGATGTCACCTTACTCTTGAGAACGTTCAGTGCAGCTGAAATTTTTGGAGCCTATTCCAGATCTGTCTCCACACAATCCTGTCTTATAGAAACATTTTCACATGTGTAAACATTTGGACCCCTTGGACCCTAGATGACCTAATGGTGTTTTATGGATTTTGGATCTTTGTGAATTCTTTATGGTGAAATTATCTATTGAGCTAACTGAAGATCTAAAATACAAATAATCTACTTAAGCAGGAGAAGGCTTTAAAATGTATACTGTTTGAATGGGAAAATTATTCACCTCAAAACAAAGATCTGGGAGGAGAAGGAAACAGCTCATTAACTGTTCATGGATGAAAAGCACAATGATGATGGTGATAGTGTATACAAACGTATAAATAATATGTTAACTAAATTTTACTTAGGTTTGTCCCCTGCAGAGATTTTTCTTCTTCTTCTATTTTTCTTTTCCTAGGTGAAACATATCGCATCTTTGAGATACAAGTTTGAAAACACATCACCTATCCCTCCAGTGTTGGGTTTCTCTGGTGCTGTGTAGTGACAATGCTAACCGCACATAAAAACGTATGAAATATAAGTAATGGCTACTTTCTTGGTGCCAGATATCACAGAGTAGCTTCAGAGCCATAGAGTCTATGCCCATATGTGCTGAAACTGTTTTGGAGGCGTGAAAGGACCAGCAGCATAATGTGTTGTGCTCTTCAGTGTCCCACCCTTATTGCTTTAGCATTTTTCTTTAATACAGCTAATTACAGTTCAAGCATTTTATTTTCGAAGTGAACATACAAACAATGTTGAATTAAAATGTATTAAAAAGTCTAAATGCAACTAAATATTGATAATGAAACACAACTTGTACTGGTATAAACACAAACAGTAGAAACGCCCAATTGATTACTCATCTACCGCTAGATGGCACTCTTCTCTTATAGGTGGGAGAAGAATACCCGCCACACCTCATTGGCACCACACACCCATCCTTAGTACTTTGTGACACAAGTACTCTTCAGTCACAAGGTGTTCTGTTTTGTTGTATAACAATACATAATACACGCTGTTGACTGAAATGTTGGTATTTAGTAAGTACTTAAATATTCTACCTTTGTTTGTTGGCTTGCACAATTCATCAGCACTTTTGTACACATCTGTTAATATAAATACGGAAGGACCCAAAACTGTTTGCATGCCATTACCTGGTCCTATTGTGCTCAGTGTCCATTCCCAGGAAAAATGTACTGTGAAATTTCATAGTAAAACTGCAAATTACTTGACAGTTTGACCATAAAGTTCACAGTCCTACTATGAACAGTCCTACTATATCATAGTAGGATTATACCAATTATTACCAATTATCAATTATTTATGGTCAGTTCTTAGCCAACCAAGTTTACAGTTGTAGTATATACCATAAATAATTTTACAGTCCTACTATGGATTTTAATGGTTACTTCATGGTTCTACTGGCACAGTATATTTTTCCTGGGTTGATGAACAAGTAGGGCGGAGCTGATAAAGGTGTCCTTAATGTAGTGGCCAGTGAGGGGGCGGTGGTGCTCAGCTGCTACTAAATTAGTTTGAAGAGTGGGATGTCAGTAAACTCATATGAGTATAGGACCAGTTGAACGTACATACGGTCAGCATCCATTCACTTTAATGTCCGAGGTCTTAGGGATTAGAATAGATCTGATAGAATAGACTATTCACGTGTAAATGACAGAAAATTATTACGTCCTCGCGTACCTCAAAGGTAGAAAACAAACATGCTAACGTTCCTTTCATTTTCATTATTGGTAAGTGTTAGAAATTGGATAAATGATATAAAGATAATAATTACTGTATTGTACAGAACTGTAATAAGTAGTTTCATACTGTTTTACTATGTGCAAATGTCTACTTTTTGACGATGTTTAGCATCCATTTCTGTCAGTGTCCTATTTCACTGAGCTTAATGCAGACGGTAAAAACACATACCTTGATAAATAAAATAACAAATAAACTACTGTGAATAACTATTAAAAAGTACCCTTATATGATACAGTCTTGTGCAAAAGCTTGGACACACTGTTCATCACAACACGACTGCTAAGAACAAACATGTTCAGAGACCTAACAAACACTCAAGGATCACCTGGATATGTACCCATTGTTTGTGTGTAGTTTTTCCAAATATATTTTCCTTAAATACTAGTTATTTTAAATTTAAGTTCTTTTAATTTAGAAAGTCACAAAAACATATCATTTGGCATGCTGTGAAGAAACCTTTAAATAAGACTGCAGGTGTACTGGATAAAATGTTATTTGCGTACTGTAATTTGCAGGTAAGTAAAATTACTGGTTCTGCATTTTAACCAGCTGCACTTTCACATTTATTACAACAAATATAGCTTATGTATGTAAGCTTGCTAATGTCAGTTTCCTTTGCATGGTCAGTTTCTATGGAAAAGTGTTTTGTAGGTGAAACAATTACATCTTGTTTTCTGCAAAACTCAGATAATCGATGTCTTTTGAGGCCTGTCTGTAGTGTTGTAATACCTTGTGTCTTTGAAGTCGCTTCAAATCTGCTATTCACTAACTATTGCTTATACTAACTAATCCAACTTGGCTTTTGTCCAAACATTTCTGTCAGTTCTCTTTATCTTTTTTAGTGTTTGTATGGAAGAAAAGCAATATGTAAGTGCTGCATGTACCTGTGTGTGCACACTTGGCTCCGGTTTGCTGCATGCTTTTGTCAATGACTGTCTCGGAGAGTTGCACCATTGCATTCCAAAGGGCTCAATGGATCCAACGTCTCTTCCTCTGCTGAATCAGAGAGGATAAGGGCCTCAGGACCAATTAGGGGTGTGTTTCACATATATCACTTCTTCACAGGTACTGCTAACCCACTCAGACACACACATCAACAGTGTGTAATGAAAGTTTGCGAATGTGATCATGGCTAATTAATTTTCAGACTAACATTGCTCCCAGCCATCTATCAGAGGAAATAATAGCGGTTCCAGGAAACAACTGGCTTATGCTCTTAGACTGTGTGTGGTTGGCATGCTGGTGTAATACGCTCCTGGAACCCTGGCTTCTTAGCTAAGACCTTTTTAATCAGGCGTAGATGAGTCTTGACTGAGTGGTCTCAAATGTAGAGTAAAGCCTAAATATCAGTTTGCAGAGCTGCCATTACTGTTGAATGTGATGACTTATTAATATAATTACCCAAAATTATATGATTAGCCTGTAAAAGGCAAAGTGCTGAGCATCTGGGTGCACTCAGGTGAATGTGTACACGTGTGTGTGTGTGTGTGTGTGTGTGTGTTGTGCAGGAATAGTGAACACATTTGTACTGTGTTTGTGATGCCTGCATGGGTGTGGTTGCCTTTCCGAATCTAAATGATATCCTTTCAAAGGCCTGTGACAGACAGACATAAATGCAGCTTCTGAGGTGGTGAGGGATAATTGTGTGGTTAAAATGTTGAAAACTAATTTTCTCATGGCGGGACAACCACACTGAGAAAAGAAAAAGTGGTTTTAATTTCAGACACGTGCACTCTCGCCTCAGGAAAGACAGGACCTGTCAGCTTCTTTCTCATATGTCCTGTTTGTTTTCAGCTGTCAAATATTCTTTTCTGAGCCAGCACAGAATAGCTACGTGGAGATCTGCCTAGGGATGTAAATGAAAAATAGCTTTGCAGTACTGTAGCACACCACAGCTGTGTTGATTCCTGCATTATAAATGAAGGTAAGATAACGAAGATGTAGTCATGTCAAATAGGGGTGAGTACTGCAAGATCCATCACCGCATCAGGCAGTGGGAAATGAGTCTTAAGAGAGCACTGAGCAAGCATAATACACATCTTTCCTGACATATATTTTTGCTTGTTAACAATTCATTTTGTGTTTACTGTTTTGTCAGTACAACAATAACCTATATATGAGCATTGTAGAAAACAAGTACAGTATGTAGGTTATTTCACAAGCTCTAATAAACAAGGCTCATAAACAAGCCATTGTGTATCTATTAGATCTGTGTATGTTACGCATCTCTACTGCCCCCTATCGCAAAGTCAGTACATGCAGCTCTCAAAAATCCACGTTATCATTGCTACTTTAAGGTATGAGCCCTAAACACAAGGGGTTAGTTTTACACGGGGAGCTGGAGTGCTACCATATAATTTTATTTATGTCCAGGCCTGTTTCTGATTTTTGACAAAGAAGGCAGTGTTAAATTAATTTTACTCGTCTGAATAAACAGCAGTTCTTCAGACTTTGACGTTCAAGAAAACAGTGGTCAGGAAAATGTTGATGTTAAATGTACGTAGGTCACCATATACCCAGTTCAGACAACTCAAGAAATATGAAAAGTCCAATGTTTTACTCAGGGGTTTTTCATTCTTCTTTATCAGGGAAGTTTTTGCCTTTTGCTGATTCAACTGAGCTCAGCTCATATTATATTTTGCTTATGTTGCATTGAAATTCCTGTTAAATGCATTATATTAATAAACTTAATATTTAATAGTTCACACAAGGCCTTATAGTTGTATCTCTAGTATAACCCCAATTCCAATTAAGTTTGGACGTTGTGTAAAACATAAATAAAAACAGAATACGATGATTTTCAAATCGTTTTCAACCCATATTCAGTTGAATACACTACAAAGACAAGATATTTAATGTTCAAACAGACCAACTTTATTGTTTTTTGCAAATATTCACTCATTTGGAATTTGATGCCCGCAACACATACCAAAACAGCTGGGACAGGGGCAACAGAACACACCTGTTTGGAACATTCTGCAGGCAAGTGTCATGATTGGGTATAAAGGTAGATGACCTTATCATCTACAGTTCATAATATCATCAAAATATTAAGAGAATCTAAGTAAGTGGAAAGTCCGAAAACTGACACTGAATGACTGTGACCTTTGATCTCTGTATTAAAAGCGACATCATTCTGTAATGGATATAATCATATGGGCTTAGGAACACAGAAACCATTGTCAGTGAACACAGTTCGTCACTCCATCTACAAGTGCAAGTTAAAACTCTACCATGCAAAGTGAAAGCCATATATCAACAACAACCAGAAACACCGCCGGAGTCTCTTGGCCTGATCTCATCTGAGATGGACTGACGCAAAGTGGAAAAGTGTCCTGTGGTCTGACGAGTCCACATTCCAAATTGTTTTTGGAAATCATAAATGTCATATCCTTTAGGCCAAAGAGGAAAAGAACTGTCCGGATTGTTATCAGCTCAAAGTTAAAAAATCTGCCTGCCTGCAGTCCAGACCTGTCTCCCATTGAAAATGTATGTGTGATTTATGAAGTGCAAAATAAGACAGCAGAGGCCCTGGACTGTTGAGTAACTGAACTTGTACATCAAGCCAAAATGGGAAATAATTACACATATAAATTAGTTTCCTCAGTTCCCAATTACTTATTGAGTGTTGTTAAAAGGAAAGGTGATGTAACACAGTGGTAAACATGCCCCGCCCCAACTTTATCAGTTTAAACATAAAATATCTTGTCTTAGTAGCACATTCAATTGAATATAGGTTGAAAAGGATTTACAAATTATTGTATTGTTTTGATTTATGTGTTACACAACGTCCCAACATCACTGGAATTTGGGCTGTACCACCCAGTACAACAGAGCCAATTCACAAGAAAAAGGAACATCAATAAACTAAAAAAAAGAGTACACATTAGTTCATTAAACAGCTATTAGCATTCAAATACATTTTTATTAGCATTTTAATAAATGCAACTGTAACTAATCTAATAATGTTCTCTATATTTTGCATCACTAATTCATATAATAAACCCAGGGCATGAAATAAAATAATACCACCATCATAATGTAACTAATGAGATAAAGTCATTTTTAGCTAAACATAACAAGCCCTGTTGCAACATGTAAAAAATCATTATACTCCAAGAAACTAATTCCATCCAAATATAATATTCGAGAATATTTAATTAGGTATGAGAGGTTTTCATTTTTTTAGTTATACTATTTGCTTTTGTTTTGTCAAATGCCTCAAAGGTCGGTAACGGTGCAGGCTTCACAATGAGGAGTGAAAGTCTGTACAGCAGTTTCAGAAGTATGTTTATGTTATAACATTTGCACACCCCCGACATCAATGGTCATTATTTTTAGCATTCCCAATCTTTTTTTTTCTATTTTTTAAGCTAATTTTAAAATCCATTTCTGGCTGTGTAGAATATACTTTGTTGGTTTTGTGCACTTGTAATTTCTGACCCAAACATAGTTATTTTTGTCAGAGTTTATGCTTCAACTGACAGGCAGAAAGGCATGCGTGTGAGTACAAAATAATCCAGCATAGCTATTCGTGGGCCATCCCACCCGAAGCATTTTATTATATCTGAACTGCTGGGTGTGCTGAAAAATAGATAGTTCATCGTCTGGCCTGACTAATGAGTAGGTGTTCAGTTTCATGGGTTTGTATTCTTATGTGTATTTATGTATAAAGAGTAACCTGGAACTAAGACAGAAACGCAAACGTTTATTCTGTTTGTGATCCTCTCCATGTACTATGCTGGCCTATAGTTTGATCTGCCACAATTTTACTGACAGTTAATTGTCATAGAAATAATTGCAATTGTGTTTATTTTTTTTCAGATTATTTTTTTACATTCATTCCCTTAACTGAAACCAGCATGTGCATTTCCTGAGCAATAAGTAAAACCTAAAAAAATAAAAATTTAATTCAAATTGATTTAAACAGCGCTTTTTACAATGCAGCATTGTCTCAAAGCAGCTTTACAATCTTATATAATCTTAAAAGGACAATCCCTAATTGAGCAAGCCTAGGGCGACAATGGAAAGGGAAACACTTCCTAAAAGTAGAAGGAAGAAACCTTGGGAGGAACAAAACTCAAAAAGGGACCCATCCTCCATGGGTGAAAAAAAATATTACTGAACTAGATAAAAATATATCTAATATATCAAAATATCTAAAATATATTGATATACATTATATCACTAGACTTGCAGTTGGCTAGGGTTAATGTCACAACTAGTACCATAGTGCAGTACCTGGATCATACAGGTAGTCCAACCCCTGCAGAATTGCAGATCAATACATGCCGTTGCCATTGTTTACTGTGTCTCCTAGTACAGTCTTAAGACATCTTATGCAAGAGATTCCAGGAGACTCTGAATGCTGGAAAAGGCTAGAAGGTCATTAACCCCCCAATAAGGACCAGTATGTGCCAGACTAAAATATCAGAATCAGGCTTCATGATAGTGGCCTGGAGACCTGACATTCTGTTGTTGGCCCTGTGCTCACTGCCCAGCACTGTAGAGTTGGCATTTGCCATAGAACACCATCTGATCCGACAATGCTGCCCTGTGCATTACAGATGATAGTAGGTTTCACCTGAGCACTGTGATAGTGTCTAGAGACAATGTGAAGAATGTTATGCTGCCTTCAAAATAATTTGGTGATGGGTCAGTGATGGTCTGAAGAGGCTTATTCCTGGAAGCATGCATAAACCTCTACAGTTTAGACAATGGCACCCAGGCCATCAGGATGAAATCCTTGGATCCATTTTCAGACCATACACTGGTGCAATGGGTCTTTGGTTCATCCTGCTGCACGGCAATGCCTACCTCATGTGGTGAGAGTATGCACACAGCTCGCGCCCGGCACATCAGACTGTTCAGGAGCTTAGTTATATCCTAAATAAAATATGTGAGGTGATCCTCCAGGATGCCATCTGTCATCTCATTAGGAGCCGAGCATGTGATATTGTTAATTCATTCTGTTGCTTTGTTATTGTTTCTTCAGGATATCACTGACACTCATCTGACCAAGTCTAACAGCAATTAAAGAATACATATTTTATTGAGAAAACAAATGCAAATGATGGTTAAGTATGAAGGAGTGGTACTGGCCCTAACACGTGTTATAGATTAATAATTTGATGTAGGAGAGCTTGTAAAACTTGTAGTAATTCACAACTCAGTGTAAATACCTCCTAAATATAGTAAAACAGATTGTGTATGTGTGTGTGTGTGTGTGTGTGTGTGTGTGTGTGTGTGTGTGTGTGTGTGTGTGTGTGTGTGTGTGTGT
>JAUZST010002426.1:0-72608 GCA_034779995.1 Parotocinclus haroldoi | reverse complement strand
TATAATCACAAGTAGATTATTATCGCTTGTTAATATCACCATTTGAATATTGAACATATCACTGTTAATCAATCACAGTATTCCCCCATTAATTCCACCATTAACCTCTGTTATTTTTAATTATACCACAGAACTGTCCAGAACTGCAGTTTGATTGATTGATTTCTTGCGAATGCAATTATCATTATCCACAATGGTGGGTTAAGGGCCTTGCTCAGGGTCCCAACTGTGGCAGCTTGGCAGAGGTGCGATTTGAACCCTGGACCTCAGGTCCAGAAACCAGTACCTTAGCCGCTAGGCTACCACAGTCCCCGAAATCCTAGTCTTTCATTAACATCGGGATCACACTCAAATTTTCTTCTGTTGCTTGAATGGTGTGTCTTAGTAGCTGTGAACTTTATAAATTAGAGCCATTTATTGAATGTAAATAAACTTTCTTCTTAATAAATTAAAACTTCTAAATTGATATAGCAGGGGTGCCTACCGGTCGGATCATGTGCTCACTTGCTTGTTAGCTCACATTTGGACTACACTGTTATAAACTGGTTGATGCGTTTTTAATGCAAATCCTTTAATTTTTTATTTATTTGCTTTAGTCGTGTTTGTGTGTATCACTTTCCAGTACTTATTAGTAACAAGCTGTAAACAGCATTTGAATAAGTGTGTGTGTCCTATTGTGAGTAGTACTTATTTGTTTGTCTGCCCACTGCCCATATTTTATCTTATATTTATTATTTATTTTATCATATTTTGTCTAAACTGTACAAACTGGTTCACATTCACTCGATTAGTCTCCATTGTATTTATCAATGCATTGTCCATATCAGTCCATTGTAGTGTCCTCTTCAGTGGTATGGTATTAGAGATAACTACAAATGAGTACAATTTTGTCAACTATAAACACCAACAAAAATGTTTTGTTAGTAATCTAGCTTTCACTTACATTCATGTTTTTGAACAGTACTGGTATTAATGTTAGTGGTTCATATTTTTTGATTTATAATAAATAAATATTGTCTTTACATCTTACTCCATTCATTGTTTTGTTCTCTTTACAGAAAATGATAGTCAGTCTGACAGTAGCAGCATTTTTTGACAGCGTCGCATACGTCATGGTGAGTCATTCACAGTTTTATGTGTTGAAACCAGTACTTTACAAGGAAAGTGAACCAAAATAGTGATTTTACTGTTAATTTCAGTGTATATGCAAGAAATGACTCTGTAGTGTAATTCATTAATCAACAAAGCTGATAGATGGCTAGTGAAGAATCAGGAAGCAACAGCCAAAGAATTGATTACCTCACTCCTGGGAAAAATATCGAATTACCATAATGCTAGCACCATTGTTTTATATATTGGGTGGCAAGAACATACCAGTCAGGTTTAACATTGATTAAAACGCCCCTGTTTTTCTAAACAATCGAATTTTAAAACTGAGCAACCTGTCACATTGGTGGTTAGGTACATACAGTTTAACTGTGAAAGTGATTGCATCAGAATGCTCTGTGGAATGTTCTGCGGGGAAACCATGGCTCCATGCATTCATGTGAACTCTAATTTAACATTTCTTTTTAATCTAAAATTCTAAGTAAGTCTGATGTAGCATATACTACAATGACAAATACATATACTATAACTGCCACGTTTTCAAAAATGCTTGTTATGTACTATAATGGGCAAAAATATGGAGCAAACCCATAATTATTAAATTGGTGTTGTTCCACTTAGTAATAATGGTTTCAACTACAATCAATGAGTAGTTAAATATTGGTTCCCAGATAGTTCGTTTCTTGAGAGACCAGATATATTCTATTGGGTTCAGATCTGTACCCTGACCAGGCCAGAACTAGGACTCATGGACTTCCCATGGAGATTCCAAACTACCACCAATCTCTTAAGACCAAATAAAGACTCGAACAAGATTTTGAACACACACATGGGTGAGTTTTATATCAAAGACTTAAATATTTCATTATTTTCTCTCTGTGCACCAGAAAACTGTGTTCTTGTTCTCCAAGCATTTAGCTGGAACACAGATGAGTAGGTGGTATAGAGATTTGGCATGTTCAGAGTTTGCTCTCCTTGACACTAAATTATTTTGTCCCTCATCTGAGTAACTCTTCCCATGATGAAGAACTAAGGTGTGACATATTTGTTTTCATACAATAAATGGGGTGAAAAAACAAGATATTTTGAACACCCAGACACGTATAGTATAGTTTTGAGTTTTGCATTAAAAAATTTAAATCTTTTTAAGATGTTCTAGCTGTGGATATACAGTGAGGCAAAAAAGTATTTAGTCAGCCACTGATTGTGCAAGTTCTCCTACTTAGAAAAATGAGAGGCATCTATTTTATTTATTTATTTTATATATTTTATATTTAAATTTATTTATAAATTATGGTGGAAAATAAGTATTTGGTCACCCACAAACAAGCAAGATTTCTGGCTCTCACAGACCTTAAATTTCTTTAAGAAGCCATTCTGTCTCATTACCTGTAATACCTGTATTAGTGGCCTGTTTGACTTTGTTATTTGTATAAAAGACACCTGTCCACAGCCTCAAACAGTCAGACTCCAAACTCCACCATGACCAAAGAGCTTTCGAAGGACACCAGGAAGAAAGTTGTGGACCAGCACCAGGCTGGGAAGAGTAAAACTACAATATGCTAGCAGGTTGATCTGAATAACTGTGGGAGCAATTGTAAGAAAATGGAAGCCATGATACACCATTGATCATCTCTCTCGATCTGGAGCACCATGCAAGATCTCATTCTGTGTGGTCGAAATGATCATGAGAACTGTGAGCAAAAATCCCAGAACTACACGGAGGGACCTGATGAATGACCTGTAGAGAGCTGCGACCAAAGTAATAAAAGCTACCATCAGTAACACTATGGCAAGAAGGACTCAAATCCTGCAGGCCTTACTTAAGCCAGTACATGTCCAGACCTGTCTGAAGTTTGCCAAAGAGCATATGGATGATTCAGAAGAGGATTGGGAGAATATCATGTGGTCAGTTGAAACCAAACTAGAACTTTTTTGGTAAAAACTCAAATCATCATGTTTGAAGGAAGAAGAAACCTGAGCATGAAATACCATACCTACTGTGAAACATGGTGGTGGAAACATCATGCTTTGGGGCTTTTTTTCTGCAAAGAGGACAGGACGACTGATCCGTGTTAAGAATGAACAGGACCATGTATCATGAGATTTTATGCCAAAACCTCCTTTCATCAGTAAGATTATTGATGATGGAACGTGGCTGGGTCTTCCAGCATGACAATGATCCCAAAGATACTCAGGCAATGAAGGAGTGACTCTGTAAAAAGCATTTCAAGGTCCTGAAGTGGCCTAGCCAGTCTCCAGACCTCATCCCCTTTGGGGGGGTTGTGGAGGGAGTTGAAAGTCCGTGTTGCCCAGCGACAGCCCCAAAACATCACTGCTTTTAGAGGAGATCTGCATAGAGCAATGGGCCAAAATACCAGCTACAGTGTCTGCAAACCTGGTGAAGACTTACAGGAAACATTTGACCTCTGTCATTGCCAGCAAAGGTTATGCTACAAAGTATTGAGTGGAACTTTTGTTATTGACCAAACACTTATTTTCCACTATATTTTGCAAATAGTCTTTAAAAAATCCTACAGTGTAATTTCCTGGATTTTTTTTTTCCTCATTTGTGTACTTATGATGAAAATTACAGACCTCTCTCATCTGAATAGGAGAACTTGCACTCTCAGTGGCTGACTAAATACTTTTTAGCCCCACTGTATGTCATTTTATGTTTATGAGCATGTTTTTTGGGTTATAATGGCCTGCATCAGTTGGGATAGATAACCAGCTTACAACTAGTCTTTGACTCGTAACTCGTGGCACAGGAGTACATTCCCTAGCACATCCTAATTTATCGAACCATTATTGGATATTATTTTGAAATTTTTGGTTTGGCCTAATTTTTGCAAAGTACTGTAGTTTATGCACATCTTTAGCTTCAATTTCTCCTACAATGCGTTTGCTTTTAAAACTATTTTTCTTTCACTACAGGGTGAGACTCATCCAGAAGGTACTCTGTGTAACTTTCAGGCCTGGTGGTTAACATATTTTGGTGAGTTGCTTGTTCAGGAATGAGCCTGTGTTTTTATAACCTGTCCAACAGCTGAGTTTCAGTTTAATTACTCTGCACTGCTGCATTTGAAACATACCTGTCATGACTACAATGCTTTGCTTGTGTTATGGCTGTGCATTGCAGACTGGAGCGCACTGGCTTGGGTGTGTCTCATCACACTGAATCTTTATTTGAACCTGGTCAGGGAGATGAGAACAGAATATTATGAAATGTGAGACCTGCACAGAGTAACACATACTTACATGTATACATGCGTACAAGAATGAGTTGCACTGATTTTGCTTTTGTTTTAGACCATACCATGTTGTAGCATGGGGAGTCCCTCTTGTTATGTCTAGCCTCCCCCTGTTGAGAGGATACTATGGTCCAGCTGGAGCCTGGTGGTAAGTTCAGTGGTCACTCACTTTAGTCTGAATCAACTGTGAACAGCAATTTTGCAGCCATACAGGTTTCATTACTCGTTCCTAATCACCTTTCTTGATGCGACTCTTCCCAATTTAGCTGGATCACAGATGAGTATGTGTCATGGAGATTTGGAATGTAAGTGTGAGGTACTGTTTTAAAGTGTTATACCTAATGTTTTATTTTGTTTTGTTGTCTGAGTGTATGTCTTGATGCATGCTCAACAATCTTCAGATTTAGCTTCTTTGGATTGCGACCAAATACTTAGTTTATGTTGGTGATGGTCACAAAATCTTTGAGAACCAAATGTCTATCCTTCTTCATTATTTTATTATTTATGTTACAAAATGGCAACACTCATCATTAGGGTACATATTATATAAAACTCTCTTTTTCAGTGGTTGTTCACATTTATTTAGGTATTTCACTTGTCTACCAACCACAAACCTTGTAAGTAAGTAAGAAAGACGTGGTTGTCTTATCTGGTTCAGAAACATGGGATTCAGCAAGCCATTCAGATTGTGTCCTTCTTCCTGCATTACATGGACTCTCAATAACTCCACCCATGATCTGAGAACTAAGGTGGCAATTTTTTATGCCAGCAGTAAAAACGTTAGCGTTATGTCAAAGCTAAGAGCTAAGCATTGAAATTGCTCTTCTCTGCCTGCACAGAACAATGTAAGTTACCACCTCCAACCTCAGAGAGACATTGTAAGACATTGTACAGTACCTATACATTGGTTTGTAGATCGTTTTGAAAAACTTGTTTGCAAATGTATTTTTCAATTAACAAAGTTGGTAAGCAACAGTAGTTCTTGTTTGTACATTCGCTATACGTTTATATCGCACAATAAAGGTTTGATAAACATTTAATATGTTACATAAATTATAGCACGTCCCGTCTTGTAACATAGGGCATCATTTAATCGAACCAGCCGGTTATTAGGACCAAAACGATCACGTCCCGATGTGGTCCGATTAGTCCAAATTTGACTATAAATGATCTACAATACAAAGGTGAGCCAGATATACACACAAATGCTGAATATTATGTTCTATGCCTCTGGCAATTCCAGTTTCCCAGCTCCACCGTCTGATCAGCATTGCATCCCATTCATGAATCAAAGCACCTGGGACAGGACATGCAGAAAGCAAAATGCAGATCTCCCTAATTCAATAACAGAACTTGTCAGACATGACTTAAGCCCTCTCTATCAGCACTATCGAGGACTTCCCTTCCTTATCTGTGCACCTGGATCACAGCGTTCTAAGCTGCACGCTAACTCTGCTGATGAGTGCTATTGCTGGAAGTAATCTAACAGATCCTGTGTAATTTGTGACTTACTTATATCAATAGTTCAAATGACAACAGAAGAACTTAAATGGGGAAACTGAGGGAAAAAGAAAGTAAAACTTATATGAGTGGGTGCTATTTCTCATTAACCATTGCAAGATCAGTTCAAAAAGAGAGCGGTGTCAGCCAGCTCAGGAGAGAGTGAAGAGTGAAGTATTACTAAGCAATCAAAGTACTAGCAATCAATATACTTGAAAAACATTAGTACACTAGCAAGCAGTTGGTGTATATAGGAGTAAACTGGTAATGCTGGATGTGCATTAATGGATAGCAATGCATAAAATACATGACAATCACTGTATACTGTATGTGCAAGTAGAAATCATGTTACGCAGGACGTAAGTAGGACAAAAAGTATAGTATTTAGTCCCACAAAGAACTCCAGAAATACAACTCCAGGTGGACAGACCCATCATAATCGCCATTACATTGACAGCTTTAAAGCTGTTCTTGACGACAATGTATTGGCTTTACTTCTGATCCCACTGTTGCCTGCCTTTGAGCGAAAAATGCAACTTCCTTTCTCAAAATGACTCACACTTAGTAAATCACTGTGGTTGCTTAGTTTATTTATGTGCTTTTCTTTAACCATGTAAGGTGGCCTATACATACAAACAGCCCACATTACATATTTATTAAAGGCAAACACAAAGCAGAAATGGTCTTATACTCATCTGAAAGAAGCAGACCTCAACAGAAACTCTTAGCAGGAATTAAAATTATGTTTTCATGTATAAATATAGTAAATGAGCAGTACAGGGTAAAAGTCACACAGTCACAAATAACTAAATTATTTCAGAAATGTACACTATACTACATACTCCAACTCAGATCCAAGATGCGAGTATGCCCTCTCTGTAGGATTTCATGAATTTAATAAAAACGGCTGTAGTAATCATTTTATTTGAAAATAATTAAATACTTGTATATGCTGCCTTGTACTGTATATGCACGTTACGTGTGCAAATCGATATAACTGAAGAACCAGCTTGAGCAAATTACATCAACACATTGTTTGCCTAAATGCCAAATATACTGCTCAACAATTAGGGGATACCTCAAAATGTAATATCCCCTGATAAAATATCCCCTATTTTTTTGTAAACCGTGAATGAAGGTCTTGTATATATTCCAAATGATCACATACAAAACAATGGTCTACATTTTGGTCTACATTTTGCAAAAAAAAAAAAAGCACACATTAAACACTTACTTTTCATCAGTGTTATTGACAATGTGAGATCTGGGTTCCAAGGGTAAGCAATTGTAACTGTATAATTAAGCTTGAACACCTTGTGCCGGTTGTGAATGCATAATCAATTTCTCCAAAGGGGATGCAAGTGACAGCAGAATGTTGACCAGATCCCACCCCAAAACTAAAGAGCCTCTGGTGAGGTGGAAGACTGACATGGTCATTACATGACCAGGACAAAGGCAAGACGCCACATAATTCCAAAATGCAACTGGACTCGCTGGACATCTGGCATTTCCTAGTCATTACTGGCACCTGACCAGGGCAAGGGTGAGACTTCTTGCTAGCAAAATGGAATGTGGAATACAAACCCACAGTGGTAAAAAGCTGATTTGCAGTTCCTTGATTCACATTCACATTACAGAAAGGGGTTTATGTCCCTTAAACACCGGATTGGTTTCCAGAGTGGATAAAGTAGATACACTTCAAAAGTCTGCCACTGTTAGGTCCCTGAGCATGGATCTTAATCCAGCTGCTTGTATTGTAAGGCTTTCTCACATGTAAGTCACCCTGGATACAGTCATTTGCTAAATGTAAATATAGAATTACCCCACTAGTAAACAGTTTTGTATAATGCAAATAAATTGTGAGGTAAAAAAAAAATGGTACTGGATTGTTCTAACTATAATAACAAATATATCGTTATTGACAAAAGGCAGAAGATCAGCCCACAAGCATGAGCAGATCACACAGATTTGTTGTCCATCATCTAGACACAGGTGGCACCTTCGCTAAACACCCCTGTCTCTGCCTGGACCATATCCAGATGCTTAGGCAGAAGGAAACTTTCTGTCATGGCACCCATTATGTGTTCTGCCTTTGACAGCCAGCCACCATCATTTTGAGTATGGAGACCTCGTGGTTGAGCGCTTCAATCCTAGAGCGACACAGGATAATGTTTACAGAACAAGGCAAGGGTTTCCCAGGAATGTCTCAGCCAGTTTGCAACACGTCTTTTTCCTGCCCCATCGCCAAACTGATCTTCAATCAAGCATATATGGAACCAGCTGGGACGCCAGTTTCGGCAGCGTACGAGTGTGCAGGATCTACACTCCCTGTTTCAACATCTATGGAAAAATGTGTAACAGCATGCCACATGGAACCTGTATGCCTCCATGCTCCCACTAAACTTGTCCATTTACTCTAACATTGTATCAGATATTTATAATCATCATTATCATTATTCATACCTAGAAGGTTTCATTCAATTCCAACAACTCCCTCTTGGTGAGTTATTTTTTTGTCAGGGAGAGTATAAAAACCATGAGAATGAACAACAAATACACATTCACTGGTGCATCGCCCATATGTACATGTACCTGGTATTTAGTTAATCCAGTACCCAATTCTGGATTGGAAGATCAGGCATTTGACTATGTAATAGAGCACATGCATGTGGGCGCAAACACAAAGAACAACCACGCCTAAACATGGGAAATCCCCACAAATAATACTCCATCAGGCTGCATCTTCAGATAGGTATTATATCTAGACTCTGTACGCTGACATTTACATATCAAAGGCTGATCTGTCGTGACAAACTAAACCTACAAAAGATTCTGCTGTTCAATAAAAACACCAAGGGCACATTTTGTCTTAGCTGCAAGAGCACAGCTCTGGGATCTCTGGACCTACACATTAACCTGATGAAGATATACACCTACCAGGCGGTTGCCATGGCGTTAGCAAGTTAAGGCTTAAAAAATCTGCCATCGCACCCCTGCTGTAAAAGATCTACAGCATCTGGACGGCTGTGTTTGTCCATGTCCATGTGTGTATGTTTGTACGCGTGTGCACGCCTGTGAGTGTGGGTGTCAGCGGCCAAGGCACAAGCAGGAAGCTATAGACAGTCTCTACAATCAGGCAGGTTGAGCAAACAACGAGGTGGAACACTCCGGGCCTTTGTGCCCTATTACAGCTAATCTGCACACATCACAGTCCAGTATACAGTCTACCAGAGTCAAGACAAGCCCAATTAGGCCACAGAGTTACAAAGCAATCACACATTCTCTGTCTTTAATTTCTCATTATCTATCTCATGATGATAATGATTATGTACAGTCCTCATTCTTTTATGCTGCACTGCTGTGACTGCGTTAATCCCTGAACATGTACATGAAGTGTTAAGGGCTCCTGCAGAGACTGACAATACGACAAACACTGACACTATCAGATCAAAGAAAGGGTCTGATAACTCACGATTGTAAGAATGCTTCCAGAAAACGGTAACGCTACCGATACAAAAAGACTTTTTTTCTACTGTAGTGGGTTATCTCCATGTAATCAATCATTCCGAAGCCTTTTTAACTCACTGTGCAACTGGAAATACTCTAAAAACACTTGAGTTGCATAAAAAGGGGAAAACAGCATCAGTGCCCCCATGCAGAATGCACTGTGCAATTTTTCCATTCACTTTATGTTTATCGGAGACAGAGATAAGGATGAGGGATAGAACTGCATTTTGAATGAGCTCTCCCCTTCATGTTAACATTTTAAGGATTTATCTATTTACACATCTCTTGTGGGTAATGGGCTCTTAATTAACATGTCAAAAGCCTTCTTGCATGGGTTCATGATCCACGGCAGCATGCCTCTAAATATAGCCTTCTTTAATAATGTAGTGAGGCTGGAGAGCAGCAGTTAATAATTGAGTGGCTCTCGTGCTAGAAAATAACTGTTTATGCGTAGAGTAATTTGGACTAAGGAGCTACCTAATTGTAATAGGTATGTCCCAAGCGGACTTCCGTTATTTTGTTTATTACTACTTACTATTATTATTACTACGGTGAATGATGGGGCTGATGATGTTACGGACTTAGGAGTCAGCAACAAATTCAATTTAACTGTTGTACATATGATTTAAGAAACTATAACTTTATAGCTACAACTTTATTCTGAATAGTGGAATGAGCTGTAGGTCTGTATGAATTGATTATATGCTGTTAATATTGTCATAAAATACACTTTCTGAAAAGATTACAGTACATCAGTAGTACAGTGCGTTCTGAACGTCTTCACACTTCCTTTGGTGTTTTTCCTGTTTTGTTGCATTACAAATTTCAATGGATTGTTAGAAAAATACATTTTATGTAATCAACCTGCCAATAGTTCGAAATGAAAGTGACCTTATTTAAAAACAAAGGACCAAATTCATGAAACCTGTAAAAGGCCAGCAAACTGCGAGTAAATTAACTGTAAAGAGGACCTTCCCGAAAACTCGCTGCCAGAACACGAACATCAGATTTATTAATACAACGGTGTGGGTGTTCACAAATGCAAGTCATTCGTAAATTGGGCTCTTTCCTTCATAATTATCATACAATTACCATAATCCACACTCATGAATAGCAAATGATGGCCATATAACTAAACCTTTGGACTGAAAAACACAGCAGAAATCCTGAGCAGTTGTCACTTGGCTTGGATCTCATGAAAGTAATCATTTTTTTCTGCTCATGTTTCATGAATGAGGCCCTAAGTGTGTTCATGCTTGTTTGCTTACTGTATTCACACAGAAAGGACCCAAGTCACGCCAATTAATTCCTTTTAAAAATGATCCAGCCACTTCATTTTGGAAGTCACATAATTAGTTGATTAGACATGTGCAATGTATGACATGATCGGTATAATTAGACCTGTTCTGAAAGCGCTTTGAGTTTGCAGCACCAGTAAGCAAGCAAAATGAAGCCGAAGGACACGAAGTTGTGGAGCAGTACAAATCAGGGTTGGGTTAGAAAAAAAATCCCACACTTTGATTACTCCAGGGGGCACTGTTAAATCCACTATTAAATGTCATTATTTTTTGTTTGTTTTATGACATGCTGTGCCACTGGGCCATCATTATGACAAGAAACTTCTCACGTGGTTACTTCATTATTCTTAGGCATGATTTACCTTTTTGTAGGTCTTTTACTGGTCCTTTTAACTAATGTCAATCAATTGTTACAAAATGGAAACAATACAGTACAACTACAAACCTGACAAGAGAAGGTAACCGCAACAAAATTCACAACTTTAGCAGGAAGGCAATAAGCAGAGATTTAACAAAGGCACTGCATATCACATAGCCACAGTGGAGAGTATCTGGCCATAGCACCACCAAGCTATACACTCTACTAAGGGCTTTATGGAAGAGTTGTCAGAATGTTTTTCATTTTAAAAATCTGGAGATAGTTTTAAGCTGGAGGGAAAAATGTTCTCTGGTCAGACAAGACTAAAACTGAACTTTCTGGCCATCATGGGAAATGCTGTGAATGGTGCAAACGCAATATTTCATCATCATGGCAAAGTATGGATGGCGCTAAATACGTCACAATTCTCGAGGTCTCACCTGTTTCTGCCAAAGTAGAGAGAGTTGAGACTGAGATTCACACTCAATTACCCTAAACATACTGCAAAAGCTTCACTACAGTAGTTCAAAGGGATATTTAAATATCATAGAATTAACTAGCCAAAACCCAGAATCCTATCCACTTTAGACCTTGTAGCATGACTTGAAGATTACTGGAACCCAATGGACTCAATTTAGCTTCAAGTAGTCTTGAAGAATGGCAGCAGAATCAAGGTGCTAGACTAATAGGCTAATAGGTGCTACACTAATTAAGACATGTGTTAAATGCTTTATTTTTACAATAATGTAAATCATTTTGAAATATGTTTAGCCCAATGCAGAAAATACAATAATTATGTGCATAACATTGTACCCAAGTGCAAAATATTGTAATACACATTATGTATTCCAACATGAAATATTGTTAAAAAGTAAGGTAGTGTCATACTGTACAAATGAGTGTTATACTTGGTGTGTGTGTGTGTGTGTGTGTGTGTGTGTGTGTGTGTGTGTGTGTGTGTGTGTGTGTGTGTGTGTGTACCCTGTCTTGCTATAACTCTGAGGACTAAATGTCCCTACGATTATGAAATGTTTTTTAAGCCCTCACTTCTTTAACTGCTTTTTTTTTTTTACAGAAATACAGACATTTTAGCCAAAATACTCTAAATACTATAGACATTAGGCTTTAAGGTTACTGAGGTTAAGGTTAAGTGCTACAATAATCCTTCAGTGTCCATTCATGTCAATGGAAAGTCGTGACAAGTGTAGCAAGACAAGCGTATGTGTGTGTGCATCTCTTTTTTTCTAGGTCATTGTCGTAGGCAGGGGGAGGGATGTACAGAGGGGTGTACAGGGTACAGGGCATTGGCATAATCATGCCCAGGTTGCGATGCCAGTCCATCACGGGGTCGCAGTTGAATGCCAGCTAAAAAGATCTTGATGTATTTCCTCCTCCACACCGTCTATTGTTAGTATGCAGAGTCAGGATGCAACAAAATCTCAACAAATAACTGAACTAATCTCAACACATATCTACTGTGGGGACCCAGAGTCTGAGAGTACTTGTGAAAATGCTTCTATTTGCTCAAATTTAATGCAATGCTTTCATTATAAATCATTAAAGTAGCATAACAATTTGAAGAGTTAAATATTTAAATAAATATATAGGCATTTCAGAATGCATTCGTTTTTGATATGTTCTTCATTTTTGCTTACATGGCAGAAGGCACTCAAGCAGGCATGGACCAAACAGGTTTATTGATCCATGATGATACTAATCTGATGATCCATGTTATTGCAGCATGATTTCACAGTATTCCATCTTCTTACTGAATGCTTGCAGTTCTCTGTCCTCAAGTGCCCCCATAAATACTCAATGAGGGATATATTCTGATTTCTTTTTTTTATTGTTTGACCCATTTCTTTTAAGATTTCTTTAAGCTTTCACTTAGATTATCATTATTTATAATGGAAAAACCTTGTGCTTATTACCGAGGAGCTTTTCTAAATGTTTTTTTTTAATATTACAGATTGTACATAAGATAAAATATCTAATATCATATTTTTTATAATGAATATGCATTAATTCCACTAACTATGACTGTAGGCCTAAATCTATATTTTATACCTATTTCTATATAAGGCCTATATAAATATTTATATTAGGTTGCATAATGCAAGAAGTAATACGCACATCATACTGCGTAATCCTGCTAAATAATATTTTCTTCCCACGTTGTGCATCATGGAGAGTAACGAGGCTCTTAAACCACCTAACCTGCAACAAGTGCTGCATCAACAGGTCGGATCCATTTAAAAAGCGGCATGCCTTAAAATTTGCAGATCTACATTTTTCTTACTGACACCATCGTTAAAAGCAAACCAGCGTCGATGTCGTGTGGGTTAACTTTATAAGCGAGATTCATCATAGTGGCTTCGTTAGATATAGGACATTCAGACTGACAGGATAAAGCAGGTTAATAAAAGAAATAAGAATCGCATACCTTGCTGCGTATCTGGCCAGACGTGGACACTTTCCTGATCAGCTTCTGCGGCCCTTCTTGCTCTCCCTCGCTGTCTGATGATTCGTCCCCGGCTCCGGATCCCCCGGCGGCTCCCTGCTGAGCAGCCGCCGGTCCTCGCGGTTCCTGATGGGGGAGAGAGGAGCCGCGGTGAGTCCGTGTCTGAGATCCCTCAGCCCTCACTGCCGCTCCCTTCCGCTCCTCCAGCCACGGACAAGCGCACACCGGCTCTTCCACAGCGGCCCTCCTCTCCGTCATTACTCCCTGCTCTTACTGCCCATGCATTCCGCTCTCTCTCCCATTCACCGCGACTGTTTATCACAGCAGCGCACCCAGCACCGTCTCAGCCTGCATTTCCTAACCTTCTGGGGGCTTTATATCCAGCGATCGTGCCTACACTCAGCCTGAAAGGCTACAGGCTTACAGGCACAGTTATCATGGATCACGAGGAAATCTAGCAAACCCTAGTGGTGAGTCAAAGTCGGACTGCAACAGATGTCTCACAGTCTACACAAAGCTTGAACAAATGTACAAAACTAACAAACACTTGTCACCAGGATGGTAGCCCATGTGTCTGTATTTTCTCTCAGTTACTATGTGTCTGTTGCCTGGGAAAGTTAATGTACGACAAGTTGGTACATATAAACTCAGGTATGCTCTAGAAATGGACATTGCAAATGAATTATATATAAATATTTCGCACTTTACATAAAGCAGAATCTACATAGCACATGAGCACACGAGTTTCAGACAGCCAATTTCTTTTTGTTGCAGCAGACGAAAGATTTCATTTGTTCACATTTTTTGATTCAATTTTTTTTCACTCAGTTATTTTATATTAGAAAAAGCTACAATCGTACATTTTATTTGCAACCTCTGTTTCTAGCAAATTCTTTTAGTTGCAAGGGAAGTTTTTTTTTTTTTGTTTAAAACCATATTTAAGAACATGTGCATTTTTGCATTGCTTACACTTCAGAAATGAATGAAAATTACATCGTGAGCACAGTATCGTGAATCAAATCAAATCAAATCGTGGACAGAGTGTATCGATACACCATTACGATTGAGCAACCAGTTGTGAAAGATGAAAGTTAAATTCCAAGACACGAAGAAAAAAAATCCATCCTTCTGTGCCTAAAATCCAATAAATTTCTCCTCCGGCCGAACATAAAGGCAATCCAGAGGTAACTGTGTATAATACATCAGTGAAGATCAGTGAATAACAGTCCTCAGAAAACACATTCAGTCCTACATGGGCATTAATAAATTACCCTTTGAACACCTCGCTTTAGTTAGTGTAACATTTTGTTATATTTTATTCCTATTCCTATAATTTCAAATTTGTCAAATTACATAAGACAAATTCCAGTTCTGTATGGACATACTGATACATTTTACATTTTAAGCTGGCAAGACGTCTAGGCAAAACAAGATATATACTAAACAGGTCAGTTACTAAAGGGCAATAATGCCCCCTCCCCTCCTCCGCCTGACTGAGCATGCCATGTCACCACAAATTACCCACTGAGGACACGAGAAGCTGGTGACTATTGGACTAACAACGCTGATCCTCACTCATATTCTTTATGTTATTAAAAGTACTTTTACATTTTATTTATTTATTATATGCACTACCATCTTATATTCTACAATATTATATTCTCTATTTCATACAACTACTCTCAATAGTATGCTCTTAACTTATTAGTGTGTATGTAATATTATATGTATTTTTATGTAATTATCTTCTCTTGTATAACTATTATATTAAACTTTTTAAATTATTACTGTTCAAGAAGTTTGGGCCCCTTTTTAAGTCTTGGTCCTCATAATGTTGTTTTCTTATAACAATTAGGATTTTTTTCTTGCCACTGCCCCCCTAGTTAAGGCAAAGTTAGGGCTGTGGGCCCTAATGTATATGAATACATTTGATTTGATTTGACTTGACATGACTTGACTGAGCTAAGCTGCTGTAGGCTATAAAAATGTTTGAAATACACTAACCACAAAGTTTGTTCGAACACGGCCAGACTGTAGCTGTCAATGTTAAACTGACAACAGAATTTGTAACTGCTGTATCTGCTGTATTTAATTCCTCTTTCATGTTTGAAAAATCAAAGTTCCTGACCAGGTAATTATAGATATGGCTCTGTTATTAGGAAACACAGAGGATAACCAGGCATTTAGGTTTCGGGTTTAGTGGCATATTTTCACATGTAGTTGATGCATTTGGGTATCTCCATGTGCCTTATCTAGGTTCCATGTCTCCATATTGGGGTATCCAATACATTTCTTATTTTTAGTAGAGAATTTGTCTTGGTCACCAATTATTACAATTATACTGCATCTAAACTAGAGCTCTTAAGCTCTGTTAGAAGGTGCATCTTTGGGCCTTAAACGTTTACTGATGTAAAAGAATATATTATACATGTTGCAACATTGATAAGACACAGCTGCTGTATAAAATCCTCCTAATGACAGTAGGTTCTAATGTGAAATATGCCAGTGATATACAATCAGGCCATTGTAACCCTTCTGACAAGGGGTAATAAGTGGCTGAATAAAACATTTTGGGAAATTTTTACTATATGAATAAAGTAAAATCTAAAACATAATACTGGTCTTCATCAACAGAAACCAGTCCCACCAGAGTAGCTCCCACCATCGTTTGGACATTAGGAGATGATGTGCTTCAATGGATTTCCCACTGAGGAGTCATTTTATAATCTATTATGTTTTATAATTTAGTTATTAAACTAATTGAAATTTTACTATTGATATAAATTATTATTTACCTAATTTTGCTATAATTTAATACACCTTTAAGTATTTATTTAATTAACATCTAGGCCAACCAATGTCTTGGTCCTCCCAAAGTCCTCCCAAGGTTTCTTCCTACTACTTTCAGGGAGATTTTCCCTGTCACTGTTACCATAGGCTTGCTCAACCTGGGATTGGCCTTTTAAGATAATATAATATTGCAGAGCTGCTTTGAGACAATGCACCATTGTAAAAAGCGTTATGTAAATACATTTGAATTGAATTGAATTGAATTAATCCAATTCAATACGCTACTCTGCTTCACCTTGGTTGCTATCTGACTGAAAGTGGTCCTAACCAATCAAAATTGCTCATTAGAATGACGTCTGTCTATGTCTATGCCTGCCCCTGATAATATTTTAAAGGGTTCGGTCGTGTGAGTCCATTAATTAAATGGACAAGAAATCTAAATAATCAGATTTACATTTGAGGGTTGGACCATAGCAATCTGGACCCTTCTGATCAAAATGTGTTATATATTAGTCTAATTTGGCTTAGGTGATGTTAAATGGTAACTTACAAGGAAACTTTAATTCATCAATATCAGCCAAGTCTACCAACAAACTAATAGACCATTTTATGGCAAAGGAGTGTAGGTTATTAAGAAAATTAAGGCCAAAATAGGAAAACATTGTTCTAAATGCTATTTTTGTCATTCATAGTTGCATTTGAGGGTTGCCTGGTGTGTGGCAGAAGGTCTCCCAATGCGCTGAAATCTATTCACAATGATACTCCCTGAAGAAAATGTTCATCAACATGAAATCGCATCTGTAAATGTGAGTAGCATTTATAGTCTGTCTGCTAACATCTAGCCTGATTAAGCATTCCCAGACATGCCTAAAACAATATTTGTCTACCACCTACACTGAGGGCATATGCCTAGGCATGCTAGCTATGACCAAAACAGTTTGCCAGGTTGTACATTAAGTCCAACGTAATTATTATTTGAAAATATCAATACACGTAGCATATTATTCATCTGCAGTTCTTCCTTTTCAGTATTACACACTCAGCAGGGTTCAAATGCTTGTGACCCTGGTGCTTCCACTAAGGAAATGTGTTTTGTACGCAGAACTGGAGGACTTAGTAGCAATGAAGCAATTAATCAGTTAGAAATTTAAAATGATAAATAAGCAGACCGCTGTTATGTACTGCAAATAACTGGAATACAGTTACGCAACAATTATTAACTAATAGATAAATAGCTAATTGTGTTAACTTTAGGGATTATAGAAGTTTGCAATCTCAGTCAACACAACATTCCTATTGTTATGCCCATTCTTCTGTAAACTACTGTGTGTAATTTGGTTCTATACTATTCTGCTGTATATTGTGTTATTCAATTAATCTGCATTTTATTCAGCTTACACTAGTATGTTTGGTAGTGTTTAAGCGACAATACAGGACACAAAGCAGGAACCAATGTAGACATTACATGTCAAATTCTCTTTTTTTTTATCACGAGAGGAATCCAGAGTAACCAGAGGTTATGAATTCAGACATGGGGAGAACATACAAACTTCACACAGGCAGCGGCTGGGCCAGGGTTTAAACCTGGGTTTCTGGAGAAATGAAAGAACAGCACTAAACACAATGGCACATTCTAGTTTGTTTATTTATATTCCACTGTAATACATTATATTTTTTATGTTGTTATTGCCCTATTAGACTATATGCTATTGGCTCTATTGTTTTCCACTTTCAGTTCCACTATTCTCTACAGTTTGACAGAGTTTGGTCTCCTATTCTGCTGTAATCTATATCGATTCCACTGAAATCTATTTAGTTTGGTTCTAATAAACTATAATCTGTCTTCAGTTGCTCTGTGTTGGTCTATGAAATATATTTGGGGTTCCATTCTATTCAAATTTCTTCTTTTCCATTAAGATTTAACTGATTCAAACAAGTCTTCCGTTCAGTGCTATTTAGTTTGACAATAGTTAATTTACTTCAATTCGATTCTATTGTCATTTATTCAGTTCCACTGAAATTGATTTAGGTCCCTTCCATTGTGATTAATTTTATTCGATTGTGTTTTGTTCTGTTAGCTACTATGTAGTGAGCTCTGTAGTTCTTTCTTCTTTCTTCAGTCTGACCTATTCTCTTCAGCTTTATTCTCCGTTATATAATATTTCCGAGTCCTGACACTGATTACTGAACACGTGTTAATCGCGTAAGTAATGTTTCATTCCCTACAACACCAGCTTCCGAAATGCTGAAACTCTTAATAATCTATAGTTTACGTCTTTTAGTAAAAAACAGGCTGTCTAAATCTGAAAATAGACCTAGGCTGTGAAATCTGTAGGCTGTGGTGTCGCATAAGTGTAATGTTAAAGCAACCTTTAGCTAAACAGATCGTTAAATCCTTTATAGTAGTCCGTTATACGCGTATGAGATCGTCACCTTCAATCGGAGCGCAACAAAAGCAGGAAAAGCCGATCCGTAGAGGGGCTACACAAGAGCTTTCCACCCGCGGTCATTCTAAAAAAAAACGCTCTGTAACTTCAGTATAACAGTAGCCAGATTCCTTAAACGAGTCGGAGAGTTTGTTTGCTTACTGATTTGAGCCCAATTTTCCAATCCTAACTCCGAATAATAAATCTGAAGCTTTACTCACCAGTTCTTCCCAGGCAGGACTCCGCGCATACTGCTGATACTCATCATCCATATTCCCAATGTCCCCTTTGTCCCTGTGCCTCACTAGACGCGTCCTCTACACACTTTCAATCAAATCCCCTAATAGTGTTACCGGGCACACGGGTGGATTCTTGAACTGGCTGTCAGCTTGTTAAAGCTTCTACACACGGCGACTTATCAGTTCCCTCCTCCTCGTCTCCTTTCAGGGTCTCTCCAAGGGCTGAGCTTTCTCACCACGTGATAAATGTCAAGCCTTGAAAGGAAGTGGAGCAATCTCCATGACTACATCCAAATCCACCACTAGTGGAGTACTGTTATGACAACCAAGTAGCCTACATTTTTATTTTTAAAAAATAGTTCCTCGGGGTTCTTGGGACGGCTAGTAGTTGGATGTACTTTCAGAATCCATTAAAAGCTTTGCTGTTTCTGAGGAACTTGCATTTCAGCATGGTACCTCAATAGATATGATCACTGATGTTTAACTATAAGCCTGAATGCTGTTCAAATAAGTCCAAATAATATTCATTCATCTTCTTATCCAGGGTCAATCGAGAGGCAGAGGCATTGGGTACAAGGTAGGGATAATCCTAGAAAAGGTAACAATCCATTGTTTCTTTATTCAGAGAGTTTTTCCTTTCCACTGGCTTGCTCGATTTGGGATTGGCCTTTTAAGATAATATAATATTGTAAAGCTGCTTTGAGACAATGCGCCAGTGTAAAAATCACTATTTAAATAAATTTGCCTTTGTAGGACACATTCACACACTCATGTAGTATACTCACATACTAGGGACACTGTAGCATAGTGACTGTGGAAGAAAATTGGAACACTTGGAGTAAACCCATGCAGACACGAAGAGGACACGGACCATTCAAAAAGGAAGATAATATTCGTGAGTGGAACATAAGTATAACATTATTTTAGGTTTCAGGCTAGATGTTTTCTATAAGGGCAGCAACTGAACAGAGCAGTTGAAGACATAGAGCCTTCCTTAAGGTGCTGTCAGCAGTAGCTTAGCAGAGCTGAGATTTGACCTCACAACCTTCTTATTAGTAGTACAGAGCCATAACCAGTGACCTACCAAACTGGAACGGCTGTTTAGTTGAGTTAATGATTAAATGGCACCCAAATATAGAACATGCATCTATTTTAATACAGCATGGTGTTCATAATCTAAGGTTGCAATGTGGGCATACAGCACTGCTTCCACTTAAAGAGGACAGACCTCAGGTGGCTAGGGTTTCAGGTTCTATGAGCTGTTAGTGAAATAAATCCAAGGCAGACATCCTTGGCGATTTCAGTGTATATGCAGATGTGAGGGTGGAAACAGTAAGAAGATCACCAACATCCAAACAGCAAGAGGTGAATTTCCAGAAAGCATCACAGTACAATAAACGACGGTCAGTGCTTTTGGGAAATCAACCCAAGGACAACTTGCTATATTTATTTACCTGCCAATCATATTGAATGTCATTGACCTTTAGTCATCCTATCTATAATGACCTACTGATGTAAGTGCTAAAGAGAGTAGTTAGCATTAACACTTACAAAGGACTTTGCTCATTGTACAGGTTCCAGTTGTTATCTGGGTTGTTATGTGGAGCCAAGCACCTGGATAAAAATATAAAAACATCACAAGACTAAGCACGCAAAACATGCTATATGGTGGCTCTGTTAATGTATTAAAATGAAGTTGATGTCATAATAATAATAATCATAGCAAAACAATTCGAATATCTTGCATGAATTTGAAATCAGATTCTGCTCAATGTGAATGTGAAAAGCACTATTGCAAATATAATTAATTATTGAATGCATAATTGATTTGCACATTTGGGATCAGCTCACCTAACCAAATTATGTGTGCCTGATTGTAGCCTAGCAGTGTGCATGTGTTTGGGAACATGCTTCAGGAGGTAATTTTTTTATTTTTATTTGTTTGTTTGCATTTTAAAGTACAAATCATCTTATTTGAATCATCTTATTTTAAGTGATTTTAAATCACTTAAAAGATGGAGTATGCCGTTTAGTCATTTAGAAATGTGGATAGAGGCCACAGAGATGATTTGGTGAAACACACCGATGCTTTAATTCAGTGTCTATTATTGCAAATATTTAATTGAAACATATACACTTGCATTTGACAGATTTTTCCAGATCCAAAGCAATTTATGAATGAGGAAGGATTCAATGCCAAATTAATTTTTCTTCCTTATGAATGCTTAAAATACTTTACAAGCATTCCAGGTTAATCTAAAAGGACAATGACAGGAATAAATGTTTATATGCAGGAACATTCACAAACTCTTGTAAAATTGTAAAATAATTTTGGGTTTGTTTTCAGACCAAACCTAAACTATGACTAAAATGATTTCAGTAATGTCATTGTTATTGCGTTTTAGATGAATACCAGTGTTATTCTTTTGTATCACAAACAAACCCTGTGATCAACAGTTCCTGGAAATGTGAAAGGCTACATGTGTAAAGAAAACCGGATTTTAATTACAGCCCATAAAGAAAAATTTAGATAGGGTACAACCAAGGCTATTTAACCTTGTCGCCAGGTGTGCCACAATGAAACATCACATGGGCCAGAAGGACAGATCGGTCTATAAATCCTAAACTCAAACAACAATTTAATAACAGTGAGGTATCAAAATACTTAACATTGTTGAGCAAGATGTTAGCTGGCAGTTTATTTATATATCTGATAGAAAATAGACAAGAAAGTGTTTGTTCCATAGAGTGCCTAAGTTCATTCGATTTCATACAAATTTAATCCAATTCAAGGTTATAGGGTAACTAGAACAACAGGTACAATGCAAAAACAAACCCTACACACAGTGCCATCCATACAATTCACACTGTACAGACTCACTCTCTTAAGCATACTTTAGAAGGACCAGACACACACAGACACAGACACACAGACAGACATACACAGATACAGACACACACACAGACACACAGACACAGACAGTGAAAACAGACACACAGACACAAACACACAGACACACATAACTAATTAATGTATTATATATTTCAAATAAAAATATATATTCACAGCGGGGAAAATAAGTATTTAATGCACTGAAAATTTTGCACGTTTTCCTGCCTACAAAGAATGGAAAGGTCTGTAATTTGTATTGCTCCGGGGAAGAAAATTGAGCTTGAGCAGCCACAGAACAAGACCCCACAACATAATGAAGCCCCCACCATGCTTTAGAGCAGGGATGGTATTGGGCAGGTGATAAGGGGACCAGTGCCTGATTTAATTCAGACATTGCACTTAAAACTGACAGCAAGTTTTTTAATTGGATTTATTAGAACATAGAATCTTACCTCACTGAGTTTTTTTCCAGGTTAAAAAGGTCAAACGGTCAAAAAACCTTTTTGTTCCTATGTTGCACCTTGTGTTGCACCTTGAGTCCTTAGCTCATTAAAAAAGTCATTTATATAGTTGTTTTAAACAACAGAGCACGGCTTCAAATTACCCTTACAAATATTTAGGCTTACAGCCACAACCAAGCAAAGGTTATAATGACGAAACCTTGGGTGAACCAAGACGAAGTAATGTGAGTGAACTAGTGATGCAAACGAAATAAATAAATGCAGATGAAAGCTAATACTACATGTCACTTAGCAATAACAATAATAATATTAATAATAAAAATTAAGAAACCATAACACTGCATATTATATATATTTCAATGTTATAGCGATACTTTCCCACCGGCACCTGTAAGTACTGTACTCCACGACGCTCTCGGAACTAAAACGCAGTTTAGGATCTCGCACGGAGCGAATACGTGACACACACACACGCTCTGTTTTTCTGATAGAGTCTGGCTGCGGTATGTTAATGAACATGGAAGGAGGTCCTACATAAACAACAATGTCTACTTAGTGAACAGATTGAGCTTTTATTCAAGAGTCACCATGCAGTCGCGAATGTTTTTACAAGGTACAGCTGCAGCTGTGGCTGCAAGAAGACTTCGGCACATTGTGGCTCCTGTCCTGTCAAAGGAAGGGTGGAAGTGGAGCGCACATGAGGTCAAACTTCTCAACACATCAGCAGGTCCGAACTCAAACACAACTGTTTATGATCAAACCAAACACATACTGTTCTAAATTCTCGGTCTGGTTCTACTTTATCCGAACGAGCCTGTAAACCTACTAGGCTATTTAAACATGCATAGAATTGTTTACTAGGGCTTACTGTATATGATATATTCTTAACTCACAGCTAAATGAAGACTGCAAAGTAATAGAAAATATAATAACAATTGTGTATTAACTGTTTAATTGTTTAATTCAATTCCTAATATGATCTGTCTGGATTATGGTTTTGGGTTATGGCTTATAAATACTGCTCACAAAAATTATTGGATATTTCAAAATGAATATGAGGAGGATCCCACAAGATCTGCTGGATAATCTGATCACTGTCATCACTGTCAGTGTGTTTTGGCAGTCCTGGGTGACCATACACTCTACTGAACAGTCAATGTGGGAAATTCTCATCCCGTTTAGCATTCTTCTGTTCACCACATGAATATTTTACTTGCTACTCAATTTCGATTACGATTATTGAGTTTGCATCTCATTTGCAGAATTGAACAACTTTGACTTTTCATTTGCTGTTTTGGTTATCTTATTTAAGGAACTCAATTAAAATGCTTTTTTTTTTAAAAAATATTCATTTTGAAATATCTCCTAATTTATGTAAGCAGTTGTGTGTGACGTGTTGTAGGCGAATAATACAAAGCACTTCTGTAAGTTGCCCTGGGTAAGATACACACATACACACACACAGTAGGTGGATTTTCTAGGTATGACATTACTGATAGGAACATGTTTTATTTGATCTAAATAATAAATTAATTAGTCGGTAATGCAGCACAACCTATTTAGAGCATCACCAGGCTGAACACAAACTCTTAAATACAACCTTAAGTGACAGGTACCTACATGTAGATCTCAAGGTAAATGGCAATCTACAGGTACATCTGCAAGGTAAACAAGAGAGAAAATTAAATTATGAGAATAAAAATATCATGCAGGGGTTGCTGTGAGAAACCACATTGTTGGGCTTTACTGTAGCCAACAGACAATGTTAAAGGCTCTGGGACACCCAAAGTCTCTTCAAGCAGTGGTCACCACCTGCCGAAATCTAGAATTCACCAAAGACAAGGGGAAAAGCCGAATACAGAAAACAAGAACAAAACAAGCAAATTTGAACACATTAACAATATTATGGTGGGAGACATTGTATTGCTTGAGATGGGCACTTGAGACTTGGTTACAAGCAGTCCTCTGCTAGTCCTTTAATGTTTATGCATGTGGTACAAGTGATAGATTGTGTGTTATGTCAGGTCTACAAGTGGATGGAAGGTTTGCCTATATTGAGTGTATGTACAAGATGAGTGTACCTAATACAGTGGAATCCGGTTATTCAGACCACGTGATCCTTTTGGTCCTAATAACCGGCTGGTCCGATTAAACAAACATGACCTATATTACAAGACGGGACGTGCTATAATTTATGTAACATGTTAAATGTTTATTAAACCTTTATTGTGTGATATACACATATAGCAAACGTACAAACAAGAACTGCTGTTGCTTACAAACTTTGTTCATTGAAAAATAAATTTGCAAAGAATTTGTTCGAAACAATCTACGACACAATGTATGTGAAGCATAATACCGAACTAAATTCCAGTCAACGTTTGAAGAACTTATCCAGCGTGATTTGATCCGCTTTTGCAGTGGCTAAGTGGCGACTTGTGGCTTCTTTTTGTAGTAAATGGAAATGTTAGGCAAAGACCTGTACGTGGCAGTAGAGGGCTGGGGAGAAACATGGGCATTTTCGAATAATAATGCCAGAGACAAAGAGTTTATTCACGTATATTACATACTGTACACGTTCTTTGGTCCAATTAAGTGGAATTTTGGTCCAAATAAGCGAAATAACATTAGACGTATATGATAGGATTTGTTTCGGTACTTTAGGATTTGGTCCGAATAAGCGGCTGGTCCCGTTAACCGGTGGTCCCAATAACCGGAATCTAATGTATACGATAGTTGCAAAAGAAAATTGAGAACCCATTGGGGTGACCTGGCTTTGACATAAGAATAAAATAGTCTAGTATTCATTTAAAACAGAAAAACATGACATCCATACTGATACATTATGCACGGTCTGTGTTCAACTGTACATTAAATCTTGTATTTAATATCTGGTAAAGTGTCCTGTAACAGGAAATAACATTTTCTTTAAATGATGAGCAGACTTATCACTGCGGAGATTCGTTTTAAGACAGGGTTTGGATTTTGCATGGTGGAGATCCTTATTACTAATTGAATTGAAGTAACGTTTTCCTAAATTCTAATAAAAAAAAAGATGTTTATCGGGCTAACTACCTTGTTGCAACTTTTAATATTTATATTGTGGACAGACACTGACATTTCTACATCTTTAAAATGTCATAGTACAAGTTTGAAGTAACAAGTCCATTAGTGATTGTTTTTAGACTCTGAACCACCACCATAGCTTTATACCATGTATGTTTCATCCACCATGCTTTGCAGTTGGATTAAGGCTTTGGTAGATAACGCCTTGCATTTCTGTCAAAATGTTAAAATGCTAATGTCATCTGACCACAGAATGTTGTCACGCTGGTGTTTTGAGAAGTTAAGGTACACAGCATTATTGACGGGTAATGCTTTTCTTTTTGGTATCCTTCCATCTATGTGTTCTGTGTTGTCGTATAATGGATCTTGTAGTTGTAGCTAGTGATTTCCACTGGTCTTTTGCTGTTCAATGTGACTTATTTTCTTGAGCACTGTCAGTACGGATTATTGTGCCTCTTGCAGTCCTTTAATGTGGAGTGTGGTAACAGTCCTTCATTTCTTTAGTTGTATAGCCGTTCAAAGTAAAATGACCTGACCCAAATTTTGGCGGGAACTTCACACTGTATATAACATGAACCGCGACTGCTCACCTTCTTTGATCTTCCATGTAGGCTAGAGCAATATTTAACGCCAGTAAGCTAAATGAAACTGATTTCTAATATAATTATTGCAATTAAATTGACATAAACAGTGTAAACAGTGATTGTATAAATGAACTAATTTTACTCAAGGTATGTGTGAAAAATGTGGTATAAGATTCTAAAACCGTTTCTGTATGTTTTCACTCCGTGATGTTTAGTCCATTTCTTGCAGCTGTACCAAATAAACTGGCAGCAGGGTGCGTGTGTTGTACGGGCAGCAGCAAATATCATGTATTTGAGAGAATTCTATTCACTTTTTTGAGTTTGTATTTCGTTTCCCCAACCACAGGTGACACAGTGAACATAGGGGAGATATCTTTCAAGCTCAAGACTCCCAGGAACCCTGAACTTGTTCCAGTAAATCACAGTAAGTACTGTTTAACTTATACATTTACATTTACACGTACAAACTTACATTTCAAGCCATTGTGGGTTAAGGGCCTTGCTCAGGGACCCAACTGTGGCAGAGGTGGGATTTGAATAATGGTCCTTCTAGTCCATAGTTCAGTACCTTACCCACTAGGCCACCACAGTCCCATAATTGAGATGGTCCAAACTGAGTAACATTGTTGCTAATACTGTAGGCTGTTGATAGTTCATCTGCTTATCCAAATCATAAATGGTACATAAAGTCTTAAAATGATTACCCTTTTATCTTAGCTTTTGGCTAAGATATATATATATATATATATATATATATATATCGGAAGTAAGTTTAATGAAGTTTAATGAAGTTTAATAAAGTAAATTTAGTTCATATGCTTACTCAAAAGCCATCAATGACTGTGTTGTGGTACTGAGGTTAAGGTTAAGTCTGCTGACCAGAAACTCCAAGGTAAAAGTTTGAATCCTTGCAAGCTAGGCCTTTGAGCAAGACCTTTGGTTGCTTGGATTAAACCTTGTAAACTTGTATCAGTCGTAAGTCATACTGGGTAATGGTATTTTCTAACTGCTATAAAATGTAATTTAAATGAAGATGTCAGTCTTAAAATTTCAACTTCAATAAAAAGAGCAGAACCCCATGCAATAATTGATTGATTGATTGATTGATTAAGTTTATTGTTACATATACAATGGGGGAGAAGGCAAGACAGGAACACGTAACTGAGGAAAATTAGGATATAGAAACAGCATGAAAGAATGTACATTGTACATGTACAAAAAAAACAACAACAATCGATCAATAAGCCACCATTACAACAGTTGTCATTGTAAATGTATATTAATTTTTCAAATATTTATATAAAATGCATGAATGTTATATAAAGTATAAAACACTGACACTGAGGACAGTTTGTGTTAGATTAAAGTACATTTGCTGATAACATTTTATATGACATTACTGTCGTATCACATATCTAACAAGTAAATATGGTTTATACATTTTATATATATATATAGATAGATATTCGATTTAATGAAGTCAATAGGTTCACAATCTCTGTGCGATTTGCTTGTGATTATGGTAAATGGTATCTCCTGCAGTGACGGAGTCCATGCCACAGGCAGTTGCTCAGCACCTCCGGTGGATTATGCAGAAAGACCTGCTCGGTCAGGATGTGTTTCTCATCGGTCCACCTGGCCCACTGCGCCGCTCCATTGCCATGCAGTATCTGGTGACTTCACAGATAGTCATTTTGTCCTTTCTTTTACTGTGACCTCAATATCAAGTGTGTAAGCAGTATATTGAAATGTCTTCCTTGTTTTCTTATGCCTATGTTGATCCCACTCTAGGAGCTTACAAAGCGAGAGGTTGAATACGTGGCTCTATCGAGGGACACAACTGAGACGGATCTCAAGCAGCGCAGAGAAATCCGCTCAGGAACCGCATTCTATATAGACCAGGCAAGTGCAAAATAATAGTAAGCTCTTTGCTTTGATATTATCTTTGACTATAAGGGTCATTATATCTCTTCCCAATGTTAAATATTAATCCTTGACTTCTAAGTTGTTCATTAAAGGGCACGTATATGGAAATAACACGTTTAGATAATGTTTATCTTAACTCTTATTTTATGATGATTCATATAATAATTGCTGATGTTTGATCAACATATAATGGGTGGCTCGTTGAGTAGCATCGTTACCTTCTCACATCAAGAAGGTCCTGAGTTCAATCCCAGGGTGGAGTACCTTGGGTCATTTCTGTTTGCAATCGCATGTCCGTCCCGTGTCTGCGTGGGTTTACTCCGGGTAATCTGGTTTCCTCCCACTGTTGCCCTTAGTGTGTGAGTGTGTGCGTGCCCCACGATGGATTTGTGCCCCGTCTAGGGTTTCTGCCCAGTGCAGCCAGGTGCGCGCTGGCTGGCCCTTGACCCCATGTGGATTAAGCGGAAGATGGATGGATGGATGGATGGATGGATAGATGGATAGATGGATTGATTACCAATATTTACTAAATCCCTCAATTATTTACATATTAACCTGTGGATTAGGTTTTTTAATTATAACTGTCACAATTTATTCATGTTTAAGTTGTTTAAGAATGGGTATACTTACTGCCAGATTATGATTCATGTATTTATTAATATTATTTGTTATACTTTGATGTTTTGTTTCCTTATTTTGCATTAACTACGTGCATAAGTGGGAGTGTATTACACATAGATACTCAGGTGTTGTAATGTTTGTGCCAAAAAATGGAAAATTGTACGTGAATATACCTAGAAGTACCAAGCATCTGCTTTACCTGCTGGGACTTTCTGCTGTTAGCCCCATTCTGGATTTATTTACTTTTGCATTTCTTTAGTTTGAAAGTGTTTAATAGGTGATATTGCAGTGCCCGTTCTGGAATTTCATGTTTTTTTTTTAAGTTTTTCAGGCAGCATGGTCTCTTAAATATTAGTACAAGTTGATGAACTGATATTTCTTAATGTATGGAAACAATTAAAACAATATTGTTAGTTTGCTAACAATTGCTACAACAATTGCAATTGCTAGTTTGCTGCTTCTCAAACTGAACATGCAGTGTCTGCACTGACTCATCCAGAGTTTTTTTTAAACCACTCTCATTTTTGTTAACATTTTCTGTTTACCATTTTAATTGTATCTTGGAGAGCACAATAACTATTAACAGAAATACAGAATCAATTTCAGAATGGGCTGAGTTCAAGCCTTTGATCCCTATTTTAAGTGTTCATCTCTGGTGTCTGGCCCAACTTGAAAAACTAACATTTTTCTTTCTTTTATCATTTTGTGGCGTTTTTTCCCTGTTTGTTCTTTGTACATAATTTCACATTTTTGATGATTAAGGGGAATTTGAATTCGGGTAGTGCGAGCCGAACATACCATTGTCAGACAAATAATTGGTCAGAAAAATGTTGTTGCTATGAGTTTTTTCTAGTGTAACATGTTTTTGTGTGATTGAGTAGCCAGTATAAGACAGGAACATTGTTAAAGTGTGTAGTGACATCATGGTTAAGTTCATCATTTACTTGGAGTGAAATTGCTCTTTTGACCGTGTGCTTGAAACAAATATTTTGCTGAAAAAGGTCCAGTAACGAAGGAATCTTAAAGTAGTTTCTTTTACGAATTGAGAAGCAAAATAACCCAGTGCTGCTTTGAATCAAGAAGTAGCACCATTTACTTTTTAATATTTTACTTATTGTATATATTTATCAAACAGTTTGCCCGCGTTGCACATTGTATGATGTTATGCATTACCAGTCAGCAACACACAGCTGCTAGGCCCATCTCCAAGTACAACTGTATTTACTCTGTGTGAAACATCAACAGGTTTCTAGGAATCTCACTATTAGAAATTATTATAGTTTTTTCTAACCTCTGAAGATTATTTAGATGAATGCTAAAGCATGTTGAAAGAGAAAGGAAGATTTAAAGACATGGTTTATTAAATCACACGACAACTTCAGGACCAACTTCAACAGAAAAAATAACATTTAGCGGCATAGACACTACCTTAATATTGGGTTTTAGTGTAGCTCCAGTTTACTTTGGTTCGTTTCAGAAGGAATCTTGACATCATTAAACATCTGGCCAAGTAGCTGCAATGCAGGAAAGTACCAAGCTGTTCAGATTGTTTACAAAGGTGACATAATGTACTCAGCGCTCAGAAATTCCATGATCACAAGGTAAAGGGAGGCATGTACTGTGCAGGAATTCTAATACCAGGTCTTTTTGAGGCCATGACTGTTTCTGCCATTGCTCTTTATGGCTGTTTAAAGACGTGACTTAAAGTCTCTTTAAGAATGTAGAGCAGATGAAGGACCCTTTGAGGACTTGCTGTCTCATTGATAAACATGGTGCGTGGCTTGCGTGGCTTTAGCTGACCTCTATATCCTGTGTCACTACCCTTTCTAGTCATTTTGTGATTACAGAGTCCGTGATACAAATGTATCCAGAGTTAAATTTAAAGCATCTGGCTGTACTTTCATAGGCACGGTTCCCACACAAACGGGCATATACTTACATACTAACCTAATTATATGGAAACTTGTTTGTGGTCACCGGAGTAGCCTAGAATTTCCTGCTTTTGACGTCAAGACTTGGATTCTAGCGCGCACGTTTGCATGGTTGCATCTTTCATAACTGAAGAGATCTGATTATTCTACCCACACAAACTCAGCTTAAACAGAAATGCCATATTGGGATGGGGGATGATGGCTTACACATTTATACACAATGCTGCGGTGAAGATTTCTCCTATATTTAGATCTAGGTGTTGCAGCTACTGTGTTCCAGTTCTCTGAATGTGATTTTATTACTTAGTAATATGCTGTAATGTCTAAGGCTTTGAAGGTGCTTTTTTTATGGATTTGTGGTTGATCTTTGTCTTATTTGATGTAAAGAAATTCTATGAGGAGTGGTTTACACTACTTATCAAAAGTAAAAGAGTAAAGAGTATCGTGAGAGGTTGAAGTCAAATGTTTTCTATGGTGCATCCTTGAATTGGAGCGTTGTCTCAAAGCAGTTTTACAAATATCAAGCCCTAAAGTAGAAATTGAGCAAGTTTAATCTGACAGTGGAAAAGAACCTCCCTAAATGTTAAAAGAAAGAAAATGTGACAGGAGTAGGATGTAAGAATTAACTTTAAAGTCACTTACTTAATACATTTATACAAATGGTTTGGTTTGCTTAATTACATGTCTAGGATTTGCTGGGATGCATCGTCAATGATGTACCTGGGATCATCGAGGGTTTCGGGTCTTTCAACATCTGACCCCTTCACTCAGGTGACCCATCCGTGGTTGATGAAGTTCTGGATTGCATCCCATCATCATCAATCCATGGGCTTTCCTCTCAACAGCTCCGATCACACTTAGCCCTAACTAGAGCTTTGCAGGTTGATCGACCAGCATCATTACCAATACCATCTTGGTATTTCACCTGCTTCTTCTCATGTGCCCTCCTCTATGTGCTCTTGCTATGGCACAGTCAGCTCTCACGTGACCACCTGCTTGGTGGCATCTGAGTAGATGATCAAGTCCAGGTGCAGTTTTGTCTGGGCGATGTTAGTTTTTTAGTACCCACGTACACTCTCAACTGCCAATCTGGGGCTGTTGAAGGCAGGCTCGACTTGGTCTGTGGTCACAAATGGGGCTTCTCTCCATCCTTCAGGAAAGGAATATTTTTCTTTCTGGAGTAGTATCTGCTGAAGTGAATCGTTTTGGAGACTGCTTCCACAACTTTCTTTAGCACCTGATCGTGGCGCCAGCGATAGCAGCCATCGGCCGAGGATTTATGACAACTGCTGAGGTGCTGATGAAATGATTCACTCCCAGTGCACAGGGGACAGGACAGTGTCTCAATCTTGCCCCTGGTCTAAGGGTTTGCTGGGCTTGGCAAGGAGTCGTTGATGGCTTGGACCAGGAAGCTGATGCGGTATCGATCAATCCGCCAGAGATCTGTCCGTGACAGATGATGTAGTCCCAGCATCGTATTAACTCTCACATCCTCTACACCTGCACACACCTCCTCCTGGAGGAGATGAAGGCGCTCCTTCCCTTTAGCTCTGTCCATCTGGCTACCTGGAAAGTAGCCTATTCCTGATCGCCCTCTTGCCACCGTCCCAAAAAAGGCCTTCTGCAGCACTCCACTTCATGCCTGTACGGACTTTGATGCCAGCTGTTGCCACCTTGGGGTCCCTGTAGTCCCTGTAATTCACGACCTGTCTTTTCTGTGTCACCACAAACTATTCTGTGAGGCCACTGAAGGGGGGAGCTGTATTGTGTTGGTGGACCCGTACAAGGCAGCACTGCTTAGGCTTTTTGGCAAGCCAAGATGCCATTGCAATTTAACTGCTGATCTTCTTATGCAGAGCATCCACATCTCTGCTTAAATAAACATTAAATATACAAAATAAGGGAACTTATTTGAAGAAAATACAATAAAAATAATAAAAAATAGCAAAAAAAATAATAGTAGCGTAAAAGTTTAAATAACATTTGGTATACATAAAACAATAGAGAACCTGTTGTCTGTCTAAATGCAGTCACCCTGAACAAAATCTACTTGCACAGCATTGCAACAACCTACCCCTGTCAGTGGGTCAGTGATTCAACTTGCAGGAAGACAATGTCAAAACTACCTCAGAAGGGAGATGAGAAGATGAGAGACAATAATATATCCAGATTTCCAGAATGCCTCGAGGGTGTTTTAGGTATATCGAGAAAAGTGTTCTAATCACCAGCTGATTCAGTTTTGTTCAAGAAATCTAATTCTTAATTGTCACTGAGACAATTACCTTTGTAAATATCATTAAAACTAGACAAGGTATTCAAAATGTTTTTACCAATAGGGTATGTGCTACAATGACATTACACTGCTGTAATTGCATCTAAGCTCTTGTCTAGAGGCTGAACTTGCTGTCGTCTGTGTGCAGTGTGCCGTCAGAGCAGCGACTGAGGGCCGGATTTTGGTTCTGGAGGGGCTAGAGAAGGCAGAGAGGAATGTACTGCCTGTCCTCAACAACCTGCTGGAGAACCGCGAGATGCAGTTAGAGGACGGGCGCTTTCTCATGGCTGCCCAGCGTTACGACAAACTGCTACAGGTCTAACTGCTAACAGCTTGACAGCTCTTTTTCCCCTCTAGTTTTTAGGGAAAAAAAGTTTCTGGAAATCTAGTCCTGTTCTTGACTATTCTTGGCTAAATTCGGCTCAAAATGATGTCACACGTCAGTCTTAAGTCTTTATTTTAATTGGGAAAATATGACCGTGATGACTAATGTATGTTTATAACCCTAAGGAGTTGTTCAATTGGACGTATGAGGGCGTATTACGCTAGGCTGTATAAATAGTTTGATCTCTGTACTGTCCCTGGGTGTTCTATGCTGAACTGTGCTCAGGCACGAATCAGTTGGACTTGGGCACAGTACACATGTAGTGAGATTACGAACTGTGCACAGGTATGGAACACAAAGTCAGCAGCCTACATAATAAAATCAAAAAACAACAAAAAAAAACAAGATAAGTACAGCCATAAAGTCCACAAACAGTAGTATTTCGTAAGCATGTGCTGGCCCTGAAGGTTTAAGTGCAATGTGAGCACAGGTCTTCTTGAGGGCTTTAACAATATAGCATAAAACCATACCAGTATTAAAATAAACACGGAGTTGTTACAATTTAAGTTTCCCTTCTTTTATATATGCAAAGTAAAAGCATCTTGCTCCATTAATGTCTTATAGGAGCACACCAGAGAAGAACTAGATCACTGGAAGATTGTGCGAGTGAGTGAGGACTTTCGGGTCATTGCTCTTGGTCTGCCTGTGCCTCGATACAAAGGCAACCCTCTGGATCCACCCTTACGATCCCGCTTTCAAGCTAGAGACGTCTACTATCTGCCCTTCAAGGTACTAGAGTCACACTCTAGTATTGTTTACTGCTGAACGTGAATATTATTAAAAGTCTCACAGTGCTGGATTTGCTTGTTTTGTCTCAGGACCAGCTTGAAATTCTGTATTGCCTTGGACCAAATGTGCCAGCTGAAAGGTATGGAGGCATTTGCTACATAATGTGATTATCCCAGCATAATAATGCAATCTTAATATTTACCTTCTTTCTCATCAGAGTGTCCCAGCTCTTATCATGTGCCACTACACTTTGCTCACAAGAATCTGTTAATCTGGGTCTTCCTGACTTCCCTGTGGACAATCTACCAGCAGCTGTCAAAGTGCTAGTGAGTCAGCTGTTCTGAATAATGATGCACCGTTATTTTGGCAGTTGAACATTTTTGCCTGAAATTGGTTAAATGCAAGACTTTCAGGTATAGAAGAAAGAGGGTTGGACTGGGAAATGTTAAATATCGAAACACTTTAGAACATTAGGGGACATTTCATTTTGAAGTATCCCCTAATTTTTGTGGGCGGTATGTTTTAAGGAACTGCAGAAGAAGTAGGATCAAAGCCGGCAGTGCGGGGATGTACTGAAAAGAGAAAATCTGTGTGAAATCATCTTGTTCTCCAAAGACCTTAGACAAGAGATCTGTAATTATTGTTTGTTAGATTTAGTGATCATGAAATTTGATATTTTTAGTTGTTTCTGAAAATACACAGTATGGTACAATGAAAGTGTTTAGCACTGTCGTCTCACAGTCTCAAAGATCCCCGGTTTGATTGTGCAACCAGCGTCTCTAAAGTGTCCTACTGTGAGTGATAGTGTGCGAGCTGCGATGGATTGGTCTAGGTCGCTTTCCTCCATGTGCCCAGTCCTGCTATACTGCTCACAAAAATTAGGGGACTCTTCAAAATGAAATATCCCCTAATTTTTGTGAGCAGTGTAGCTAAGCACCAGCTTCTCACAGCCCTGAGTTGAATTATGCAGAAAGAGACTGCTCGTGCATTTATAAAGGTATACACCATTGAATAAGCACCTGATCAATGTCCATTCTCTGTAGTGACTGAGGCCTTAATCATTATAATAAAATATAAAAATGTTAATAAAAAGTTTAACTGTTGGTGTTGTGCTAAAGCAAAAACGCTGTGGTACCGTGGTAGCCTAGCAGTTAAGGTACTAGACTCTGGACCTGATGGCCTAGGGTTCAAATCCCACCTCTGCCAAGCTGCCACAGTTGGGTCCTTAAGCAAGGCCCTATCCCACCATTGCTTGAATTGTAAGACTGTAATGTAATCCGTTGTTAGTTGCTCTGAGTAAGGGCGTTATCTGTTCCACAGAACGTAAAGGGGCACACACACACACAAAGGAAGTTTTGGCCTGGAATTTAGTTTTGGTGCATCACTAACTTCTGATAAAGATGTGAAATATAATTGTTCATTCATGAAGTTGAGGCTGATAAGCTTATGTTGTTGTCGCAGGATTTGTTTCCAATGCTTTCCGCTCAGCAGCTGGTCCAGAGGCTCTACCCGTACAAGTCCATGCTGGGCAAGGAAGGATGCAACGCAGTGGAGAACGTGCTCAGTGTAAGCCCCCTCTCTAATACATTAAATATTGGTGCACTGGTGTGAAAGGTGTAACCTAGAGTAAAATAAAACTAAGGCTGAAAATACAATGGCACTAGATGTAATGCTATTCCTGGAAAAGTAGCCAGTGGATCAAAAGCATTTATGATACTATATAATAGCCAATTACATCTAGTGAGGCTTCTGATTAAAAAATATAACAGTAAGCAAAGTAAGAACTGCAGAATTTAATCAGCTGTTGCCCTTTCGAGCTGAGAATGAAATTGTTTTTCAAATGAAATGCAGTCCCGTGGTGTGTTCCTTCGTAAGAACGCAGTGTTAATTAGGAAAAATAAACAACCCAAATGTTTGAAATGCTGATTCCACCAAATCCGTTGTATATGGGTTTTGTTTTGGTGTAACAGAGCCTTCGTGGCAGCTTGTAGTAAGAGCTTACACTGTAGAAGCTGCTTGTGTTAATGACAGAAAGCTGGGCCACTACTTGTAAAGGTAACCTGGTTATTCTTCAGGTTTAGACTAAGCGTGAGGCTTGCCTGTCCCCACATTTCTGCGCTTTAGTTCAGTTGATGTTATTATAATGTATGTATATATTTAGCATAACAAAAAAGAAGTTGCCTTGTGTTCTAGGCATGTTGTCAGCATGACATGTGAAATTGCAGAAGAGGTTACTGGAAATTGTATGCCCTTCTGTTCCTTCTAGGCTAGTAGTGTTACACAGGGTGAGTCAAAAATAAACAGGACACAGTCAGTCAAAAGTCACAGGACATATCACGTGCCGCATCGTGGACTTTTCACAAAGGTTGCCAAAACCATTGCTTAGTTATGTTCGTCGGTAGCGGTTCTTCGGAGGACCAATACGTGACTTTCCATTCACAGTCGATTTGGTTATGAGGGACAGTGCTGTGTGAAATTGGTGATATTTCTGGATGTCGGTTGTTGAAGTCTGAGGCTATGATTCGACAGCTGGGTTGCCCAGACTTTAGAATCGTTACTTCCATTTTCAGTTACCTGTGACAGACAATAAAAGTTTTCAAGTTTCTGTGTTGATAACTTTTAAACCACAAGAGACATCGCAAATCTGTCTGTGGCATTCGATTTCTGAGACAATTCAGTTTTCTTTTATATGTTACATGACCATTGGGAAAAAATTGACCTTCATCCAGTGTAGAGCTTTCAAGGCAGCCATTTTTCAGACAGAGCCAGAAAGATAGACCCCCCCCACCCAATACTTGCTGGGGTATTCAGATATGTCATTCTCTGTTTTGTTTCTGAAATAAAAGGGCTGTGAAAAAACTGTGACTTGTGTCTCTCACTGGTAGGAAAAGGTGGTGCTCAGATTTGTACTCTCCTGCACATAAAATCTTGTTTATTTGTATATACACACACACACACACACACACACACACACACACACACACACACACACACACACGCACGCACACACACAAACCCATTGGCCACTTTATTAGATACACTTGTTTGACTGCACTTTAATGCAAAAATCTATTCAGTCAATCACATGGCAGCAACTTGGAGCACTTAGACATGTAAGCGTGGTCAAGACGAGCTGCTGAAGTCCAAAATGTGCGAAAAAAAGGTGGTTTAAGTGATAATGAACGTGGTGATGGTTGGTGGTAATGGGCTGGTTTGAATATTTTAGAAACTGATCTGATGGGATTTTGGTCCCAAAAGGAGAAAATATCCGGTGAGTGACAGCATGTCAGTGGTCCGAGGAGAATGACCAGACTGGTTTGAGCTGTTAGAAATGCAACAGTAAAACAAATGATCAATTATTACAACGAAGATATGAAGAAGAACCCACACACACTGTGTGCACAACACATTGGACCTGGAAGCAGATAGGCTACTGTAGAAGAAAGACCACACCGGTGTACCGCTTCTTTCAGATAAGAGATGACAGATGACTGAGGCTGAAGTTTTCACAGGCTCACCAAAATTGGGCAGAAGATAGGAAAATATTGGCTGGTCTGATGAGAGTCGATTTCTGCTGCGACATTGGGATGGCAGGGCCAGAGTTGGGAGTTAACAAAATTTTGCATCAACGGTTCTGGATGATGGTGGTGTAATGGTGTGGAGGTATTTTGTCTTGTCTTATCGTGGACCCCTTATTACCAATTGAACCTTGTTTAAATGTCACAACCTACATGCGTATTATTGCTGACCATGTCCGTCATGACGGTGAGTTCACTGTACTTGAATGGTTTGCACAATTACCAGATCTTAATCAAGTAGGCACCTTTTGGATGTGGTCCCTCAACACCAGCACCATAACCAAGAAAACCCAGCAGCGTCTCTACTTCCTGCGAAGGCTGAGGAAAGCACATCTCCCACCTCCGTTCCTCAACACTTTCTACAGGGGAACCATCGAGAGCATCCTGAGCAGCTGCATCACTGCATGGTTTGGGTCGCAAGTCCCTGCAGTGCATAGTGAGGACAGCTGAGAAGATCATCGGTGTCCCTCTCCCCTCCATCACAGACATCTACACAACACGCTGCAAAGCAACCAGCATTGTAGACGACTAGACACACCCCTCACACAAACTTTGCACCCTACTACCGTCTGGGAAAAGGTACCTATCTAGCATTCAGGCCCTCACTACCAGACTGTGTAATAGTTTCTTCCCCCAAGCTATCAGACTCATGAATACTCAGAGTCTGGTATGAACAACTGCACATATATATCACTGGACTAAACCACACACACACGCGTATTAAACTGCTGCTATACCTACCTATGGTTTAGACTGTTTACACTGAACAATGGACATATCTGCACCTTTCTGCTCACACTACCAGTGGGTTATCTGCACTGTTATTTTGTATGTATGGTTTATTGTTGTGTATAGTTTTTTTTGTTTCTGTATTTATTGTTTGTTGTCCGGAATTGCACATGCTGCACACGTGCACTTCATGTTGAGAAGTGTACTGTTTTTTGTAGCACCTTGGTTCTGGAAGAACGTTGTTTCATTTTACTGTATATGGTTGAAATGACAATAAAACCACTTGAACTTGGTGGAACAGAAGATTTACATCATGTATGTGCAGCTGATAAATCTGCAATGCCTCTGTGATGCTGCCACATCAATATGGATCACAATCTTAGGAATGTTTCCAGAGTATTGCTGAATCTCTGCCATGAAGCATTAACGAAGTTCTGGAAGCAAAAGTCGGTCTGGCCTCGCTTAAAGCTGACTGAAAATAACACTAGCATGTTGTGGGGTCACTCAGTACCAAATCAATACCAAAACTAGAAAGTAAAATTGAAAAAGGTGATACGTTTGAAGTTTGGTGCCAAAATGACGTAATCTTTCTGCCTGCCTGTCTCTGTGTGACTGTCTGTCTGTCTGTCTCCCTTTCTGCACAGCGGTTTGAACTGCTGGATGACAAGGAGCATCTGTCTCCCGCTACTGTGGTACATGTACAGCCTGGTATCACCGGACAAGCAGAAGTTACCCTCAGCATTGCAACCAAAAACAACAGCTTTCAGGTCAGGATTCAGTGCTGTGCTCTTTTAAGCATTTCAGAGCACAATTGAGAAACTGCAAAAACCAGAATGAAAAGAGAACATGCTCTGGCACGTTTAAGCAGATGATTTATCTTCATTCATGATATGCCATTGAAACTATGCTCCAAGCTGTTCTTATCTGTGATGGACACGCCACAGGTTCCAGCAGGATCACGGCCACTGCGGCAGCCCAACGTCAGTCCGTCTTTCATCAGCACCCCCACTCACTCTCGCCTGCTAGCTGAGATGATGCAGTCCCACCTCGTCAAAGACATGTGCCTTATTGGAGCCAAGGTACTTGAAGTTTCCTGAGCGTTTTTACATTTAGTCATACTCTTAACAGGCAGTGCGTTAGAGGTGCTTTTCCAGAACTTGCTATTGATGTAGTTTTCCAAGACCTGATCCAAATACTGTAAATGAGGGTTGAGACCAAGAGTGGCAGATTGAAAGTGTTAGTATTGATCCCTGGACTTTCCATTTTTTTTTCTCTGGTATACATTGTTAGCTGCGAGACCCAATACAGACAGCTCTGTGTCTTTCGAAATTATGTCCAATCAACTAAATTTACCACCGGTAGACTCCAGTCATTTCAACATTTCAAACATCATAACAAAGGGTCTGAATACTTGCGTCCATGGGGAGTTGCTTTTTATGTTTCATAAAAAATCTATAATTCTGTTTTCACTTTGTCATTGTGGGGTATTGAGTTTAGAATGGTGGGAAGAAAGACTAGATTTTAAAATCAATTTTTTATCTTATTACCAGGTTTGAGCTTTTCTTACCAGGCCACAATGTTAGAAAATGTGAAAAAAAGTGAAGCCTTTTTGACTGCATTGTATGTAGCATGCAGTCAGCATTAGCCCAATAAAATGGCGACCTGGTTTTGAGTCCCCGGTGTTGCCTTCTGAAGCAGGTTAGCTGTCACACAGGCTCTGGGTTCATCTGAGCTAGAGCAGGCTGATTTTGCTTAATAAAGTGGCCAGCTAGTATACATGAACCACAGTTTAACTGCCCTAACAGCTGCCCTAGGTAGGGTCTCCTTTCTGTTTGGGGAAGCGTGTCGAAAATTATTTGAGACATAAAAAATGTCTGAGCCTTTCTTTAACTTGAATGATTAGCCACAAGAACAACAGAAAGTTATCATAACTGCCTGTTAAGATAATGAGGACATTAATCACTCTCTGAAACTGTAAAAGCCGAAGTTGTTATTAAATCAGTATTGCATTGTGTGCTTGTTATTCAGTCTCTAGCTCCTATGCAAGCTGCTGTATATGTTTGTCGTTCCAGGGTTGTGGCAAATCGGTGATTGCGAGAGAGTTTGCTGAAATGCTTGGTTACAACATTGAGCCCATCATGCTTTATCAGGTATGGTGGAATTGTTTCGCTTACATGTAACACACAAAGAAAATGATCTACATTTAATGAGAGCTGGCTCTTGGAGAACAGAGGAAAACACAGACGTTGCTTTGAATATTTGTGTTGCTGGCACACGAGCTGCGGCTTCAGACAATGCTGTTTACAGGGAATAGCTTGTACATGCTGCGGAAACCAAAACGTCACGGCTCAGAAAGCCAGCCTGCTGAGCCTCAGCACAGCCATGTCAGAGGTCGTGCCCTCTGAGGTTACCCATTCCAGTCACTGAGTGCTCCACGGTGTGTCTTGGACAACTCTGATTGGTTGAATATGACCTTTGCATTCCCGTAGAGCCATACGAGAGGTTCCTGGGAAATGGTTTTTTTTTTCTGCATTGAAAACCTCTCTAAATAGATGCTGCTCTGTCAGATCTAAGCTCTGTTGTTTTGGGTTGTGAATTTTGTTATATATTATTTTTAGGGTAGTATGTTCCAGGAAATTCTTCCTCTGTAGTAGAAATCTCATTGTTATACAATTATTTGAATAAGACACTGTTTTTCATGATGTATCTTTACCTGGCATTCATTTACAGATTAACAATGCACTATTCATTCATTCATTCTTCTTAATCCACACCGGGTCGGGGGCCAGCCAGTGCCTACCTGGCAACACCCGCAGGAACAACCCTAGACGGGATGCCAATCCATCGTACTTACACAGTCACGCACACAGTCACACTAAGGGCCACTTTAGAGACACCAGTTAACCTAACATGCATGTATTTGGACTGTTGAGGAAACCGGAGTACCGGGAGTAAACCCACAGAGACACATGGTGGACATGCAGGCTTTACTCAGAAAGGACCCATGGCGCTTCACTCTGGGATTGGGATTGCTGTGAAGCAGCGGTGCTACCCACCGAGCCACCGTGCTGCCAGCAACAATGCAATACAGGCTCATGAATCCTCAGTACAGAACTGATGTTTGTAGGATTTAGTACTGTCTTGTTTAAATTCTGGCTGTGGGAAGCATACTTATTCTGTGGGGCATATTTATTCCAGATTAAATAGCGGAAATATATGGAATCACTCATTGTTGAAGAAAACATTAAGGAATTCCAGTTCAAAAGTTCAAACCTTGTTGCCCCCTCCTTTTGGACAGATTAGCTTTGTAGGACTGAGCTCTATGGACCACCTTTTAAAAAATCCGTGCATACATTTTCAATAATATTGAAATCTGGACTGATTGCTGGCCATGTCATTAAGCTCATATGCCTTATCTGAAGAAAAGCTTTAACACTTTGTTCATTGGCAGAACAGATTTTCCATCACTATAAATAGATTGTTTTCTTCAGGCAGTTTTATATGTTTGCCCCACGCAAAAGTTCCATCATCTTCTCCTTGGCCAGTATAGATTTATGATCCTGTTGATTATCACTTTCATCCAATCACCAATACTTCAGGACTCCTCTTTATCTCAACGTGACCTTGCTTCTTTAATGTAGATGTTACTGTTAATGTGATAACTTTACCATGGGTTTGTCTGAAAGTTTCCCCATGCTGAATTGGGAAGCATCTGTACTTGATTAGGAAAAAATATACTGCACCATTAATTGACATGTTCGAGGCATGCGTCACAAAGTCAGAATGTTCACCTATTAACGAATATTGATTTTGTCATACCTTTCATTTGTTTATTTGCTACGAAGTGAAATTGAACGTGGTCAAAAATTGGTGATTGCTTAATTAGCTGTTAATTGGTTCTTAAGTTACACTTACCTTTACCTTCCAATTTTAATAACCATTTCTTTCAATAAACCCAAAGTAAAAAGTAAACCCAAACCTAAAAGTACTTTGAGTTCTTTGACTTTTGGGATAAACCCTTAAACCCTATCTCTGCAGGTAGTATTATTCTGTTGCCCACATGTGTAAGTGTTCAGTCAAGTGAGTTTGTCTGCGAAACTTGGAATGCCGGGAATGCCTTGGCTCGCTCCAAAGTAGGCAGGAAAAGGAAGCTGCCTGCGCATCATGCTATGGGTATTTTTAGCTTGTGTAGGTCATAGGTCCTGGCGTCCGGCAGAAAAAAGGAATTCTACTGCTGTAATTTTTCACATCAACCCTCTGAGTCTTATGTTAACTACCATTGCAAATTACTCATCCATAATCACATATATATGTGTAGCCTACAAATGAAATAGTGTTCAAGCAGATACTAAGATGTTGATTTGAGCTCATATACTTATAGATCACCTGAGATTGTTCATTATATAACTGAACTTCTGTAGAACTGAACTGTTATAGTTTCCCGCATGTGTGTTACATCAGTCAGACCTACTAGGAAGAACAGTCTCATTTTCACCCTGTCATTTAAACTGAAACAGTATTTATCCGTTGGTGTACACTTCATGGGAAAAGGTGTTGACAAACCCACACGTTACACCTACAGGTGTACAACTTTTGTGGTATCCCATTCTAAATCCATAGACATCAATGTACAGCGATAACAGCTTCCACTGTTCTAAAGAGATTTTGGAATGTGTCTGTGGGAATTTTTGCTCATTTATTCAGAAGAGCATTTGTGAGGTCAGACATTGATGTTGGATAAGAGGTCCTGGCTTGCAATCTCTGTTCTAGTTTGTCCCAAAATCATTTGAAGGGGTTGAGGTCAGGGCTTTGTGCGGGCCAGTCAAGTTCTTCCACACCAAACACACCCGACTATGCCTTTATGACCCTTGCTTTGTGCACTGGGACACAGTCTTGAAGGAAAAGAAAAGACCCCAAACCGGTCAAACAAATTTTTAACATACAGTTGTCAAACATTTCTTGGCATGCTGAAACGCTTTCAAGGTTTAATCACACATATTATTATGGTCATTAATTTCACATCAGTACCTAACACAGCGAGCAGGATGGTCCCATAACAGTTTTTTCCCTCCCTCCTTGAGGCACACTCAACTCAATCAATGAATACCGCTGTGCCTAACACAAGCTTAGTTGTTTTTATTATTCTTTTCTTTGGTATGTCATGCCTTTATAGCATTTGTATCATGGAAAAATGCTGTGATAAAATCCTTCGCTTGCACTTGGTCGCACTCACTCCATGTATGTACATCAGGTGGTAACGTGTATATGAATGTTACAGGATATGACTGCACGGGACTTACTCCAGCAACGCTACACCTTGTCCAATGGGGACACAGCATGGAGGGCCTCCCCACTGGTCATTGCAGCTCAGGAGGGCAAGCTGGTGCTGCTGGATGGCATCCATCGTGTTAACCTGGGTACACTGACGGTGCTGTCTAGGCAAGTCCAGTGTGGCTTATTATATTTGTTTACATCATCGTTTATTATACTTAGGCTCTACAAGCATTATTATTATTATCTCATCCCTGTTCAGGCTGCTGCATGATCGTGAACTGGCTCTGTATGATGGGACTCGGTTGCTGAGATGGGATCGTTACCACTCTCTGAAAGAGGAGCTTCAGCTCACTGACGATGAGTTAAATAACAGGTGCGACATTGCCCCATGCAGTCCAGTATTACGCGTTAGTGCTCCTCAACGGGAGAAAGTAAAAGAGAAAATGTCATGTAGGCCTTTGTGACACTGGGGGGTAGCTTGGTAGGTAGCATTGTCACCTCACAGCAGGATGATACCTGGTTTAATCCCAAATGGAGTGGTCTTGGTCCTTTCTGTGTCAAGTCTGCAGGTCCTCCTCATTTCCATGTTGGTTTCCTCCCACTGTCCAAAGACATGTTGGGTTCATTGGTGTTTCTAAAGTGTCCCTAGTATGTGATTGAATTTGTGCACTACGGTGGATTCTCACACTGAATAGGGTTGTTTATGGGTTGTGCATTGGCTCTACCATGACTCTGTCTAGGGTCAAACATATAAGGAAGTGAATTAATGTGGAGTAGCACCTTGAAAACCTTAGAACTGTCTGTGTAATGCTACACTCATTATTCCATTCACAATACTGAGTTCATAATTTGTCCTATTTTTTTTTATTTGCTGACGTATATACAATGCTAAACATGCTAAACTGTCGGCTAAAACAAATGAAAGCATATTTTTTTCCTCTGAAGACTAACATTTAAAATAAATCAAATCTAATCGAAGGTACTCTTTAGTCTGTTGCAAATAAATTAGGAGTTTTAAATACGTGTGGGAGCATGATTTGCTCTCTGGTGAAATGAACAGAATGGGTCCCAGACGTAGTGTCTAGGTGACATATTCAAGAGGCATTGTTGTTTGAGAAAAAACAAGGTGCTTTTGACAGAATATAGAAAGTCGGAAAGTTTCAGCAGAATTATGTGGACTAATGCATCACGATTTTAGTTGTTGGTGATGCTCTAGACCGACATCTCTGAAGTTTAAAATGACTGATCCAGATTTTTATCCTTAGAGAACATTTGGTCTCATATTAAACACAGAGTAGCCAAGAAATGATTAACTAATCATTTACTGTTTGAAGCCGTTAATACTGAGTGGAACAACACTGTAAAATATGTCTGCAAGTTAACACAAACTGCTTCAACATTTATTTTCTGCTAATGGGTTGTTAAGGAAATTAAAAACTCAGTTTTTTTTTTTGTTTTTTTTGACCTGGTCATATAGTTTTCCAGTTAGTTTTCAGTGTTTCACAAAAAAAAGTGTGTACAGGACAGATTTTTACTATAAACAGTCATCAAAATAACAGCAAAACATATCTGGTTGTTTTTTGTTGAAAATACAATAGAAATGCATGTTAAATAATTGTTGACTGTCAGTGCGAGTAAACTGAATTATTGCATGGTATTGTTAATTTTGGCTCACTTATTCAAAAGAATGAGATTTTGAGCTATGTAGGGGTAGCAATGTAGGAGAGAGCGAAAGAAACGACTTTCTAAACACCTGTGATTACAGTGTTAGTGGCTTCCTGTGGTGAGGGAGTGATGATGTGCTATGAGTAGCCATTAAGGTTTGACTTGTTAATTTGCTGATTGATGCTGAATGTAACTAACACATCAAAGGAGCCATTAAACGTTTAATCTGATGAATTTATAGCACTGATGACCTAGGGAAAATGTCTAGAAGTTGCAAAGGTTTGAGCATCATCACTAGTGTAGATTATACAAGTAACAGACCCACCGGACCCACATAGGTGCAGTTTTTCATGGATGGAAATTCAATGGAAATAAACAATTTTTACAGTGCCGCCTGTATAATGTAAATCATCAAACAATTATTTTACTGGTGATAGGTGAGCAGAATGAATACACAACCATGTTTACACCCACAAAACTTCCATCCCAGTCCAACCTTCTTGCTTAAGACCTACCCTTTACCCCTGACCATACCCTTGAACATACTTCTATATTAGTTAAATAAAGGATAGGGTAGCCATGGTAGATAATGTGAAAACTGTTTTTTTAAAATAAAGATTCCGTAGGAGGTGTTAAGTACTCTTACTTTCGCAAAGGCAGAGCTCCAGCCCTCTGCTGTCCTCGCTTGGCACCTTGTATAAAAAGCATATTGAAAGCTTTTTAGAAATTATTCTCTGCATTAATGACAAATATAGATTCAAAAAATGCCTGGAATTAAAATACATGTTATTTTCTGTTGGGACTGATATATCAATAGCAAGCTGCTTCCAGAATGTCGAGAGTACTGGACATGAACAAAAATCATACAGTTGTCCCCGGTTTTGCTTGTGAGCACTGCATATGGTACATATGGTGCATTAAGTTAACTAAATCTGGTGATTTAATTTTTAGAAGCTATAAGAATCCATTTCCAAATGTGAGTCAATGTCCAAATCTTTATTATATCCAGTGACCTGTAGCTGAATTAAAGTTAGAAAAGAGTAAATACAGGTACTCCCAGTTTTTAAAATTCAATTATTAATCATCTTCCATGCTAAATGAGGAACTCGGCAGGGTGTGAGGTAAGGAGTCATGTGACGGCAGTGATGAGCACTGGGAAACGTATTTAAAGTCACTCTTTAATGTCTCTTTGAGGGACAGTGCCAGCTGAGACTCTGTAAATGTCATTTAAGTGCAAATTGGCTCGTGAAATTTTCCCTTAAGATTTCCCTGAATCAACTCTTAAGGTTAAATGTGTTGCAAAAGAAATGCTTTCATAAGGGAAATCCCTTAAGTGTTTAATGTCCCTTAAGTAATCACTTGAAAACTGTGTTGCATAAAGCTCCTTAACTGTAATGTTCCTTAGAATAATTTAAGGGACGCCATATTGCATCTTGACTTTCGAAATATTTTTTTTTATTATTTTAATTTATTTTTTCATATTTTTATTTTAAAGAATGTTCCTCCATAATAACCATACATGTATTATTATTAGTAGTATTACATGGTTGTTTTTATTATTGTTTACCAGGTGAGGTTGCTGTAGTATTATTCTATTATTATTATTATTTTTGTGGTTGTCGTTATTATGATTGTATTTAGTTATTTTTAGTTAGTTAGTCAGTTTTCTTTTCTTGCTTTCTCCATCGTTTTCCGTTAGCTCGTTAAAGCAGCTCTCAAAATAAGCAGTGTCCAGTGAACTTTTTTTCTGTTGTCATGGAAGCGGTGGAACTTCAGTCACTGCATGAAACGACTTGCTGTTTCCCTCAGTTAAGTGAAAGTCAAACTTCAGTGATTAACTTTGATAAAGGATTATCTTTTGAGGTGTTATTCTTAAGAGGGATAGTGTACTAATTGAAAGACTTTAACTAATCAACTTAATTATACAGCGAAATCATTAGCTAATTACATTGTTCAGCTTTCCTTTTTTTTATCACGGGAAAACCTTTCTGTTCTAGACGCCTATTCTCAGCCGCTCTCGGCGATCTAAAATAGTCAACACTGGCTGGCCGTTTCAGAATAAAGAACCTAACTGGGGACGAGATGGATGTCATCCTATGACAATGGGTGCTTTCATCTCTTGCCACAATAACAGGAAACTGCCCACCAGAGAGACAAGCTTATTTTATACTGAGGTTTGACTTTATGAGATTGTCATGGTGGCAAGTTATTTCTGTCCCCACTTGCTTTTAGATATTATGTAAAAAGCATTTACAGTAAGCGCAACATTTTAGTTTCAGCGCTATGTAGTTTCTGGTGCATTTTATTTTTTCAGAATACGAGTTCAAATTATTTAAGCCGTTTAGGTCAAGCTTGTTAGGTTTTATTCTATATCATGAAAACGGTGTATATTGATTTAACTGTTTCTAACATCTCACAAACTCCTGCTCAGTTTTGTATTTGCCGATGTAGACTGTAATAAAAAGGGTAGCCCTTTCTAGAGCAAGTATTTCATAATGCTTTTTTAAATTCTATTTATGTCCCATCATTGCCAAACTGCTACTGATGTGCTCTTGAATAAGGTTCGTAACCCACAGGTGAATGCATTGTCTATTGTAACATTAGTTATGTCCTGCTGGCCACTTGCATAATGCTGTAAATGTAAATGAATTTGACTTTTAAGGCAATTATGACAATTAAGGAGGAATGACTTGTTACTGGAGTAAATGCTGATGTTTATATGGACATATTATCCATATTCCTGCTTAACCGTGACTTGTCCACACCATCAGTGAGAGAATAGTGTACCATCAGCCCACTGAATCTACACTGAATGTTCTGGTACTGGAGCTTGGATGTTTGCGGTGGAACGTCTGAGGCTAAAATAAAACCTCTTCCTCTTCCTGTCTTTTGAGCCAACATCCCAGACTGCACTTAATGTGGTTCCAAAGCTGATCCTAATTAACGTGTACGGCTGTGCACGCATGCTTTTCTTCTTACAGCCGTGTTAATAAATTATCTTACCATGCTTAGCTGTTTAGGCTGACAGGTCCACGGTTTGGCCTGAAATGACCCAGCTGCATGAATACTGCCTCACGCTAGTGTAACGTTAAGTTAGCTCTATCTTTTGAAGCGTCTCTGTTGTTGGGGTATTTTTGGTGTATCTATACCTACGCGTTGGTATTGCAACACAGCGATATGTGAAACTATTAGGACCAGGCACTAGCAGCAATAGGGACTAGTATGGTGTTGCTAGGTAACGGGAGGTGGTTGTCACCATGAGGATGGTATAATTGCATGGAGTTTTGTGCCTGGCTCGTTCTCCACCCCCTCTTCCATCAGTTACTGTGTATTACTCTACATGCAGGTTCCTGTGTTTATAAATAGCCAGCGCTGTCCAGTGCGATTAAGTGGAACAACAAATGCTGCAGTTTGATCACAGCACAGTGCTAGGGCAAAGTTATGTAGGCATGCTGCCTTACTCATTTCCTTTAAACAGACGAATAGACTGATCACATTTCTTATGAATGATCCACTGGCCAGTTGTAGACCAATGCACAGAAATTTTTGGGATTTGAGCTCAAGGGGGAAGGAAGTACAAGCAAAAAAAGCAATGATTTGTAACTTAATACCCCATATCACACTTGCATGTCTTACTGCTCTTTACTTCTCACAGACTACTGATACTATGTTGTTTAAAATCGTTAGTTGGATGTTTACAATGGCATTTTTGCACCGGGGAGCTGGAACATTAAGACCACTTGCCTAATATTGTGTAGGTTCCAGTAATACCACCAAAGCTCTGGCCCATTGAAGCACGGTGCTCCACAAGATTGCCAAAGTTCCCCTGTGGTATGTAGCACCTGGGACTGTGGTGGCACAGCGGTTTATGTACTGGACTGTGGACCAGCAGGACCAGGATTCAAATGCTAACCACTGCAAGCCTGTTCTGATTTGGATCCGGTTTCAAAATTCTGAGAACTGAATACCCGCTTAAAAAACAGAATTTCGATTCCACATATTGGTTCCTACTAATGCTTCAAAAACAGGTCTGTTATTAGTGCAAAGATATTTACATTTATATCATACAATCCAAGCAATTGTGGGTTAAGGGCCTTGCTTAGGGATCCAATTGTGGCAGAGGTGGGATATGTACCCTGGACCTCCTGGGCCATAGTCCAGTACCTTAACCACTTATCCACCACAGTCACGTACAGGTTCAGACGAATCCAAAGAGTTTAACTCTATATATCATAGCTAGGCCAACAATACACATTCTTAATAATGTACACGACTGCGAGCATCTTCTTTACAACATTTCCCACATTTTACACTTCCGTCATCGTAAAACATTCATCGATAATCATTAACACATCAACACTTTACAGGAAAATGTCTTTGTTTAAGGAAATTAAGTGAATAAGACTAAAATCCCTATTCAGAAAAGTTAAACTTCCCCATACACAGCCAATTGTATCTGTGGATAACTAGACTGCCATGTCTCTGCAGTGATGGGAATTTGTATTTGTGTAATTTGCTACCCCACTGGAGTGGTAAATATGTCTTAACTCCTGCGTTTCTCTTCGTTCAGGGGTATATTTCCGGTGCACCCTTCATTCCGTGTGATAGCTCTGGCTGAGCCACCTGTGATAGGCAGCAGCACTCAGCAGTGGCTCAGTCCTGAACTCCTCACCATGTTCCTTTTCCACACAGTCAAGCCACTCACCAAGGTGGAGGAAACTGCAGTTATCCATGGCATGGTCAGTGCACAGCAGCTCAGACTTAATTTAAATGTAATCTCATGCCTAACTTCTCTTTGTTCTTTGTCTTCCTTCACCATGTGACAATGTTCTCAGATGATAAAAGCACATCTGTGGTTTGCGTAGAGCATGCTAAACTGTGCTTTCTCTGTTTCCCTTGGCGTGCAGACTCCAAACGTTCCTACCGAAGCAGTGGAACAGTTGCTACATCTCACCCACAGCCTGAGAGGAACCACTGACCCAACCGTAAGATGTAGCCATTTACTATGGAGTTCGCTAAATGACTATTTCAGGGTATTGATAATGAATGAATAAATAGCAAGGTTTATTTTACAAAAAGAAATATATTTAATCACAATGTTACCATAAGTCTTTGAAAAATTCTACAAATGTTATGCATCCTGGCAAAAATTAGTTGATTATCAAATACTAGTATCTTGCTTCTTCCTGTTTTTTTCTGTTGGACTAGCTGCACGGTTCAGCAGATGACCTATTTCTTAACTGACCTCAATACATCATTTCTTTCTCAGTTCCTATGACAACATTTTACTCCAAAATACGTTCCTATATTAACTAATCTACACTTGTATTCAGAGATCAACTTCCAAGTGTAGAATATCAGTATATTCACAGGGTCAATTGCTCAAATCCAGACCTGTGATACATAGATGCACCAGTGCATTTATCCGGTTGCCCATCCATAATGTGGAGATCGTCTGCATGAAGATCATGCCACTGACATTGCCAGCTTTTCTTGTTTACATTTTTGTGGACATGAGTCCTTTAAAATATCCCCTATGTATCCTATTAAAGCAAGTACTTGCCTGCAAGTAGAGAATAAATACTCTTTAAACACTGTTGAACTAATGTTTTTTACCTGACCATGCAGGGCCAACTGTACAAAGTCTCACTATTTCTTATATTCCACATAGCACACTCTTAATCTATTTAAAAGTGAATGAGTGATTTTATTTATATCGAACACTTTGTTCTTTAGCTTTGCTCCCTACACAATTACAAGGTGCAAGTCCAGTGGTTTAACAACTTGCCTAACACACGGGATAACAATTTCCATATGCTGTTTCTAATAAAAGTACATCATGAAATGAGCATGAGGTTTCCATATGGCAATCACTGCATTTTTTTTCAGTAATGGCTGCTTTATGTTCAAGCTTTTTTCGAACATTTCTATGGCTGTAAAAGAAGGAAAAATGAGCAAAAAATGTGATCATCACAATTAATGTGCAGCTATTCAGCTATTAGTATGACACTTGGAATATGAAAAATGACTGCTTAATAAAACAAAATAAGGAAAAATAATGGATCTTAGAGGATTTTGGTCCAGGACTTCTCCTTTATAGTACATAAATACACTGGTCACAAAAGTTATGGGGATATTTCGAAATGAATACGAAAAGGATCCCACAAGAACTGCTGGACAATCTGATCCTGTCCATGTTCCATCACTGTCAGTGTGTTTTAGGAGTCTTGAGTGACCATACACGTGCTTCTGTTCACCCCATGAATATTTTACTTGCTTCTCATTCACGATAATTGAGTTTGCATCTCATTTGCATAATCAAACAACTTTCTTTGACTGTTTTGCTTTTCTGATAATCTTGTCTAATTAAATAAGTCAAAGTCCTTCTTTTTAATTGGTTGTTTTGAATTATAATTTATTATTATTATATAAGTTTTGTGAGCAGTGTATGTCACAGAAATTACGCTATCTCATTTAATGGAAAATGTATTGATTTATCAAACAAAAATATGTAAATGTTTATAATGGGTTGCTGTTTCTTTTTTTATGATTGCCTGAGTTAATTGAGGCGTGAACATCATGAATGAATGTCGATATTCTATATTATTTTTTTTTATAATGGATCCTTGTCACGGACCATTCTTTATATGTATACCATCAAATTTCAGTCAGATTAAGGTCAAGAGTTTGCTGGTCAGGTCACTTAATTGAATAAAATACCTTCCCTGAAGAATAGCTTTAGCACTATTCTCTGTGACTAGACACATTATCATCTTCAAAAATGATATTTTAGGTGCTGGATTTGTCGTCACCAAACCTGTTTTCTGAATAAGTGTGAAAATTTCAATTACTTGCTGCTGAGGTAATGATTGCCATTTACCCTGGTTTTGTGACACGTTTTCAAAGCATATTGCTTTGCTTGTTCATCCCTGACACTTTGATCTTTCTTACTACCCATATGTTTTCTTTTTTTATAACATTACCATGTGGTTTATACTTGCTCCAGATTTTATACATAACAGATTGAGAACAACCAACATCTTTTGCCATAGTCCATTGTGTTACTTGACAGCTTGTTTGACATCTTGTTGGGGCCATATTTCTTTCGTTTAGGAATATGCAATGGCTTGTATTGGTTTTAAAGAATGTTTTAACTGCAGACTAATTTGCATTTTTAGACTTGTGCCTGCCTTTGGTTTATAAACGCAAATAATGCGGTGCTTCCATATTGTGTTTTTTTGCTACAGAGTAAAACCGTTTTTCTCTAGGGGTGATGATTACAACATTTTGTGCCATGTGTAGTGTAGAACGTGTGCGCATAAAGTTAGTAAAATCAGACCATAATGAAATGGTTTTCCAACTTTGATGGAAAACTTGGCTTTTTTGTCCTTTCTCCATCAGAGATTAATTGGAATATCAGAAATGAGCAAGGGATTAGTGTCTAACATCTGCCGTGGTTCAAAATATAGTGGGCTGGACAGCTCTCTCAGAATAGTGAAGGCAGTTCGTACTAATACCCATGCGTTTGGATTAGATTTTGTGCATATGCTACTATATACCCTAACCTTGTAACCTTTGGCAGTTGGGTATATAGTATGCAAATAGTAGTTCTCTTTAAAACCAGCATGGTTGTTCAGGGAAATGAATGAAAAACAATTTTGCAGAATGTGCTACACCAGATATCTTCCTGAAATGCCGCATATTGTCAGGATTAAAACCCCATATGGGTGAGCTTTTCAATTACAGTGCCAGCAGTGATAAACCTGTGTCGTAAATATCATTGTCTGCTGTTTCTCACATAACTCCTAACTGCATACACATTACTAAACTCTGACTACAGCCTGTTGTTGTCTGTCCAGGCTCAGTCTCTGGCTTCCTCATTGTCTACCAGGCAGCTGTTGAGAATCTGCCGTCGTCTGTCTCAGTATCCAGAAGAAAGTGTTGCTCACGCTGTGAACAAAGCTTGCCTGTCCAGGTAGCACGTGAACCACTCTCAAACTCAAATTTTCATCTACATTTATTTATTCTGAAGTGCTTTAGAAGTGGAACAGCTAAGCAAAATAAATCAGGAGTTATTTTCAGGCATTTATATGAGTAAGAGGGCTGGAGTGAGAGCTGGCTGTCGAGAGTGCTAGTTAAAGAGTCAGGCATTTATCTGTATATGGGTTTTTTATGCAATTATTTTTTATGGTACAAAATTTCGTTTTCTCCGCATTTCCAAAATGTAGTTACCAGTCAAATTCATTGCATTATTATGTCGCGTTATCAGTGTTTTAGTTCCAGTGTGGTATCTTCTAAAAGGCCAGTATGTATACAGTACTGTGCAGAAGTCTTAAGCCACCATTAAGTTAGATTGATCATTGTTTTTAAAACTGTATAATGGCCATATATAGTTTTATCTCACTTTGTTTATTAGGTTAAAACAGCTTCTATTGGCTACTGTGGCATGTAGCACATTGGCTATCTAGTGTGTAAAGTAGACCCTTTTACCATCTGGGGAAGCTTGATGAGGAATGGTCTATTTGGAAGGGTAGCAACCAAGAAGGGTAGAAGCCAAGCTGCTTTTTGAAAGGGGAACAGGGGAAAAGGATATGATATGCTAAAGCTCACAACATTTGAATGGATCTGGATCAGTGGAAAAGAGTGTTATGGATTGATGTATCCAAGTTTGATGGATGAATTATTGCATTAAAATCTAATGGTGGCCTAATACTACTGCACAATACTGGATTTTGAAGGTTTTGAAAATTACTTCTTTAAAGGTGTTAAACAGTTTTAGTATTACATGAAGTCTGGATCTGCCTGTATGTAGGTTCCTCCCAAGTCTGGCGCGTTCTGCCCTACAAAAAAACCTAGTCAACTGCTCGATAGAAGATCTGTCTGAATCACAAGCAGTGCCAAAACATGGCCCCACTTGTAAGTAATACCTATTACACTCTCTTAACTATTCATCTCTTCACTGTTGAGCTATGTTCTCTTTTCTGTGTGCTTTGTTCTGCTCAGTGATTTATCCTCGCTCTGATCAAAGTCTCCATTTACATGCACTAAATGTTATTCAGTAACACAGTGAATATGTTGACTATTAAGGTGTACTTTTTTTTTAAATGCAAAATGAGCTCACACATTGTTCAAACAAAAATTAAGATATTTCGCATGCCACTATTAATCTAAACTTGTTAGGCTTATCAACATCAAGCCAAGGGAGAGTTCATGTCTTGCTACATTCCTAGATGTATACAGCTCACAAAAATTAGTGGATACTTCAGAATGAAATTCCACATAATGAAATATCCCCTAGTTTTTGCAATGCATTATCACGAGTGACCAGCTTAATTAATTTATTTTAAAAAGCAGCTCACTATTTTGTTTAAATTGGCAATTTCATCAGCATTGAAGTTACTCACATACTCTTAACTGGAAATGCAATCGGATGTTAACGGATTATTTAAAGGATTATCCGCCTCGTTCCACAGATACAAATTCAGATACAAATTCCTTTGGATTCTCCTCAGATTACTCTTTTCACTATTGTGGTGTATACATAAACACAGACGATATTAATCCTGTCATTAATGGATTTTTAGTCCTGATGGAAATGCAGCCAGTCTTTTATCCTGCTTCGTCTTCTCATGCCATGTACATCAAACGTAATTGATTATAGCATCCCTGGGTGCTGCATGAAGAGAAGCATAGAGAAGACTCTGTGTGTGATGAGAGGTTACATCTCTAACTGTGAAAGGTCCACAATTGCTAATTGAGGTGTCTGTTTTTCACAATCCCTCTCTCTCATGCAGCTCTTTTTCTTACACTTTGCTTTATGTAGCAATAACCATCACTTTCTGCTGTTTCCTTTTCCTATTTTTCACGATTGTCTTTTATTAATTCCAGCCTTGGTCAGAGATGGAGTTCTCACAATAGGCAAGGTATCTGCTCCTGTTTATAATCCAGATGAGAGGATGAAGGTCCCTGATGTGCTCTTTTATGATAATACTCAGGTGAGCTGGTCAGTGCACCCATTGCCGCCATGCGGATTTATCCGAGTCATATCATCATTCCAGTGTAACCTTATTAAAAAAATTAAAGGGCTCAGGATCAAAACCTCTCATTAATTCTGTTCCAAACGACAGAATAATGATTAGGCAGAAAAAAACATGCATGTAATTGGTAAAGATCAAAACAACTGTTCTAAAACAATTAGGTACTTGGTGAAAGGTTGAACGTTAATTTAGAATTCCGCTTATATGTCTACAGAGCTTTTACTCAGATACTCATGGGTTTGTTTATGAGACCACGTGTTGTAGATGAGGATTGTGATTGTGTTTTGAGTGCTGCTTAGTCAACCATATAGTTTATCTATATATAGAGTGATGCTAACAAGGGGTTAGGGAGACTAATGAGGGACGAGGGATCTATTTTGGACACAGCCATGTATTCAGCATGGAGGCTCTTCACAACATGCTGTTTGGAATTCTGTACATGCATGGTGTGATGCCATTTACACGGCTTAAAAAATTGGGGGAAAAGTTTTCAATATCAAAATTGTATTTTGAAATATCTGCAAATTTTTGTGAGCAGTATGTAATTTGGGCACCATGGTGGCTTGGTGGCTAGCACTGCTTCCTCACAGCAAGTGTGGATTCTGCATGTCCTACCCACGTCTGCATGGGTTTACTCTGGTTTTCTCCCACAGTCCAAGGATATGTGTGTTTGGTTAATTGTTTTTATTTAAATTGGCCTTAGTGCATAACTGTGTGTGTGCGTGTGTGTCTGTCCCTGTCCAAAATGTCCAAAAAAGTTCAAATGTCCAGCTGCTTCAGTTCTTTGAGAGAAAATGCTTTGTTGATTCCATATGTCAAACGAGAATGGAAAGACCGGTTCAAAGGAAGGCTCTCTGAATGCACAACACATCATGGACTACAGCAGCCAAAGACCACACTGGCTATCACTCCTGTCAGTAGTGGTAGTAACTACCAATAGTCAAAAACTATGTTTTATTCATTGGCACTGGCTCCATTTTGGCAGTCTAATACACAGTAGGGAAAGTACATTAAAATCTGGAGCTTGAAAGAGGACAAGCTATGGCTGTAAAAAATTCCATGTAATCTTGCCAAGTGGGGTTTAAGTCATGAAATGCTTTCCTTGTATAGTTTGGTACTGCAAATAAATCATAGTCTCAATCTTATTTCACTTTTGCTTCTAAGCTTTGTGGTGCAAATACATAATTCATGGAGGAGATGCACTCATTGGTCACTTAAGTACTCGTTGCCAGTAGATTTACATTTGTCATTTAGCAGACGACCTTATACAGATTGACTTACAATTGATGCAGTCTTACGGTCCAAACAATTGTGATTTAAGGGCCTTGCTTAAGGACCTAACAGTGACAGCTTGACAGATGTGAGATTTGAAAACCTATAGACCTTCTGGTCCATAGTCCAGTAAAGTAATTGCCAAGCCACCACATGCAACTGGGTTAAAATAACTGTTGACTTCAGAAGTGTCTTGATCCTTCATGGCATTGATTCAGGTGTTTAGGTTTGCTGAACTTTGACCCTACCACATGTCAGAGCAGAAATCGAGAATCAGACCAGGCAACTTTTTTTTTTTTTTGCTAATTTTATTTTATTACCCAAATTTATTGAGCCCGTGCAAATTGTCGTTTTCTGCTGCCGTAGCCCATTTGCTTCAAGGCTCAAAGTATTGTTTAGAGATGCTATTCTGCATAGATTGGTTGTAATGAGTGGAACCAGTCTGACCATTCTCTACTGCAAGGCATTTTTACCCAGAGAACTGCAGCTCACTGGATATTTTCCCTTTTTTGGCATATTCTCTAAAAGCCCCGGAGATGGCTGTGCACAAAACTTGCAGTTTACAAAGTTCCTTGCCTGATTTATGAATCTGTTAGTATTGAGTGCTACTAAAATAATCGGCCACTGATTAGATGAGGAGTTTACATACTTTTGCCCATAATTTATTGCTTTCGCTACCCTACCGATTAATGAATAAAGCTTGCAAGAACCATTGTTAACCTATATTACAACAGACAGATTGTAACTATTGTAATTGTTGCTGTTTGCAACTGCAAGTGAACCAGGCAGGCTTCTGTAGTCATACCGAGACTTTTCCATCCTCACAAAGAATAAAAGAGTGACCCAGATACGCCTCCCTCTCTGAAACCTCTTCCCTACTGTGCTGTTTAAGGATCAGAAAAAGCCAGATGGGGCAGTGGCAAAAAAAAGTTTCTTTCTGCCCCAGTTCTGAATGACCTGCTTTTTGTCTTTCGAGCATGCCCAGGAGAGGATCGGAACCCTCCACTGAGACTAAAATGAGGACATGCTACTTAGATATTAGCGGGCTGCATGTCCACATGTGTTTCCTTGGAAGTGTGGATTGTTATGTGTAAAACAAAAACCGCTTTGATCTCACTTATATTTGATCTCCCTGTTTGCAGACGGTTTCAAGCAGTGATGTCGTTTTACAGGCATGCAGGTTTAGTGAAAATGATATTATGTGATTTATATATCAGGTACACGTGGTGGTGCTTTTTTGTAATATTCCACTCAATTGTTACACCTGTTTATTAGGCTGTTGCTTATGGTCTTTTACTGTTACATCATTAAACCAATAAATGAACGAAAATAAAATGACACGAATAATGGGTCAAATACAATATGTCTCTATAGCGGCTCACTCTTTGCACTGCTAATGCAAAAGTACATTAAATAAGTGCACTGATTCATTTTTGTCAGCCCTTAATAAAGATTTGATTAATTATATTGTCATATTATATTGTGTAATTCATATGCTCACCCTATATGTCTGTTTAAAACTTGAATGGCAAGAAAGCCACTCTGGGGGTCTGTGATGGCCTGTGGTGGCCTAGCAGTTAAGGTACTGGACTATGGATCAAAAGATCAAAAGGAGTTTAAATCCCTCTTCTGCAAGGCTGTCACTCTTGGGTCAATAACCCACTATTGCTTGGATAATAAGATTATATCAGACGCTCTGGATCTCTTCTAAATGCTGTAAATGTAATGCAAAACTGGTTTGAAAAATGTTAAGTCTAGTCTAGTCTAGTTTAGTCTAGAAAACACATTGCTCTAGAATAAACTTATTTTAGTTGTAACTGGGTCAAGTCAAGTCAGATTTATTTATATAGCACTTTATATAATTAAGTATTGTCCATTGTAAACTAGCTTTACAATTATTATCTTCTAATATCTAAGGAAAGTCCCAAAATGAGCAAGCCTAAGGTGACAGTGGCAAAACGGAAATGGACCCATCCTCCTTGGGTGGCTTAGATGATAAACGGAAGAATGATACTAATTTATCTAGGCCAATAAGTCTGTACTAATATTAAAAAACAAACACTTACAAATAAATAAAATAGGTAAAACAACAAATTATTTGAGTCACTAGGATTTTGAGTCCTTGTGGCACGTTGTCTCCAGCCAGCCGGAGAAAGGGCAGAATTACTTCCCTCTGGTGTGTCACTGTGCGGGGCTGGAGCTGATGCTGGTAACAGCTTGAGTGGAGCTCAAATGGAGGAACATCCTAATGTGTGGGGCTAGAACTACACAAGGTCAAAGAGAAAATGTAGTTATTGTTAAGAGCACGTGGTCTATTAACTGGGTGGTTACCAATTGGTACTGTGACGCCACTGTTGCAGCAAGTCAGTTCATAAAATTTCTTCCCTCCTAGATATTCCAACAATCAGCTGAGTGGTATTATTAAAACATAGAATATAGAATGGATATAGGAACCACCGCATACTGCAGCCATACTGAGGTAGATCACGTAAATGGGGCCGCTAACAGCTGGGGCACATAGCACATAAAGGCTACCATCGGTCTGCTGACTACATAACTGCTCCAAGTTCCAAACCTTCCCTGGCATTAACATCCGCACAAAGACTGTGTACCTGGAACTGATATGGACACTCATGAAGTTCAGTGCCAGGAGCTGCATTAAAGAACAATGCCAGACCTTGAATGAAGTGATGTAAAGCATACTGCCACTGGACTCTGGAGCACTGTTCTGTGGAGTGACAAATCACACTTCTCTATTTGACAGTCTCATGGATGAGGCTGCATTTGGCAAATGCCAGAAAAACATTCCTTTCTTGACTGCAATGTGAAGTTTGGTGGAGGAGGAATAATGCTGTTAGGTAGTTTTTCAGGGGTAGGTCAAGACCCCTTCGTTTCAGTGAATGTTTCCGAATTCCAAAACATTTTGAACAATTGCACACTTTGTTGGAATATTTTGATGAAGGTTCTTTTCTGTTCTGTCAAGGACCATAAAAGCATGGTTGGATGTAGAACAGCTTAATGAACTCGAATGGAGATTGTGAACCAGACCCTGTTGTCTAACATCAGTCCAACCTCACAAATATACTCCTGGATGAAAACCGGACAATTCCCACAAGCGTTCCAAAATCTTGTGGAAATCATTAACTAGTCCAAGCTTTTATGGCTAAAAAGGGGAATTATTTAAGTGGACATTTGCCATTTGTTAGATGCCCTTATCCAAAGCGACATTTAATTGACACATTCTTACAATTCAAGCAGTTGTGGAGTAAGGGCCTTGCTCAAGGGCCCAACACTGGCAGAGGTTGCATTTGAACCCTGGACCTTTTGCTTTGTAGCCCAGTAGCTTTACTGTTAGGCCACCACAGACCATATTAATGCAGATTTAGAATGGGATGTCGTAAAATCACGTATATGCCTAACCACAGACTGGTCTGAGTGCTCATCTTAACCCCGTAGACAGACAGACATTTGGCTCAGAAGCAGCTTGCAGGAGGTTCTGCTGCGGCCATTGCTGTGCTAGATCAGCGGCCTTTCAAAGTCTTGTGTGTCACATTTTACCCATCTTTACTTCTGATGTGTTCTGAGCAGGGCCAATGCAAAAATATTGTAGTGAAACTTGAACAGTGTTGTCAATAAGATTGTTTCCTTGTTGTACCTTCTTGTTTTATTGCAGCACATGATAGTTATGGAGGACATGGTGAAGGATTTTCTGTTGGGGGAACATCTACTGTTGGTGGGCAACCAGGTAAATTGGAGCTTTTTTCACACCCAACAAAGGGTTTCATATCTATTGTAGTGAGTCCAGGCCATACGGCCCAGTTGTTCTGAGTGTAAGGCAGAGATCTAAACACTAAGAAACTAGCTAAACTAGAGCTCCTCATACCCCACAGTGTTCACTCCCCCACTCCTTGCTATAGTTGACTCTGTTGTCCCTGTAGGGAGAATGGAAGGTGTGGGCTTGATTACTTCTGTCACACTGAATCGCAGCCTGTCAGATGGACTGATACTGTTGAATTCTTGAATTCTCATTTGTTGACAGGGTGTGGGGAAAAACAAAATAGCTGACCGATTATTACATCTAATGAACAGACCCAGAGAATATCTGCAACTTCACAGGTAAAGCTTATCCATTAATTTAGTCTGTTCTGAAGCTACTGTTACATGCTTTGCTATTTAAACCCCTGTATCTTAAGCGGTCAAAGCCACATGCTTTCAGTTTATTTATTCACAGTATTCAAAGCCTTTCTTCCCTGAACTAAGACAGTAGTTCGTTTCCACTGTCCCAACCTGATATCATCTTTTTTTAAACACAATTTGCACTTACTCTTTTTTCTTTCTTTTTTTGTTCTTGTTGTTTTTTGTCATTATTTTGTTTAGTCTGTGTTATTGGCAAAATTTCAGTGCATCTGCAAAAGGCTTAGGGCACCATTATATTACATACACAATTGTTTCAGTGTGCTGACCATATATAATTATCTCTGTCTCTTTATTTGAGTGTAACCAGTAAGTACTTGTATGCAGTATTAAGAAACTGGGGAAAAAAATCCCAGAAAAACAGCTTATGAACAATATAGTTTCAAATATTTAGTGTAACCTGGGAAGGGTTTTTGGAAGGGTAGCAGCCAAAAAATGCTTTGTTTGGAACGGAAACAGGGAGCAGACTGAAATGAAGATAAGTGGAAAGAAATGTTATGGAATGACATATCCAGGGTCGTCCAAATATTTTTACAAACCTTGCCAAAACTGCATAATCAATCTTTTTTTGCAGTTCATTAAATACTTTTATTTGTATTTGTTTCTGAGCTTTTTCTCTACATCTGTGTAACTGTAGCATGATTGTTTGATGTGTTGATTCATGCACACTCACCGGCTTTATTATGTACACCTTGCTGGTACCAGGTTGAACCTCCTTTTCTTCAGAACTACCATAATTCTCCACGGCCATCGATGGCCTTGCTGTAAACATTCCTCAGATATTTTGGTACTTATTTACATGATAGCGTCATGCAGGCATAAAGGCATGGACGTGGTCAGCAACAGTACTCAGGTAGGCTTTTTAGGCATTTTATACAATGCTCATTGGCATTGAGGGGTCAAAACAATGTCCCCTACACCATTACACCACCACCAGCCTATACCGCTGATATAAGGCAGGATGAATCCATTCTTTCACGTTGATTATGCCAGATTCTGACCCTATCATCTGAATGTCTCAGCAGAAATAAATAGTAAATCATTTTTTTTCCATTCTGTTTTCATTCTTCCTTGTGCATTGTAGCCTTGGTTGCCTGTTCTGTGCTGTAAGGATTAGTGTGTTGTGGATTCAGAGATGTTCTGCTGCCTACCTCGGTCTACAGCCTGTCTATCAGTTTGGACTGCTTTGGCCAGTCTCCTCTAAACTCTGGCACCTGGAGAACTGCCAATCACTGGATATTTTCTTTTACTTTTTCTGACCATTTTCTGTAAACCCTAGAGATGACTGTGTGTGAAAAACTACTACCACAGTGCAATGTTCAAAGTCACTTAAGTCACATTTCTTCCCTATTATATACATACCTAAATGCATTTAGTTCAGTTTTTGTCATCTGATTGGCTGATCAGATGTTTGCATTGAGTTGAACGAGCAGTTGAACAGGTGTACAGGTGTATGTGATCAGTAAGTGTATCATATTTTATATATATTTAAAAATACATACTATACAGTTTATTTGCAGGAATTCAAAAAAATGCCGTTTACACTAACACCGTGTAGATGGCCATGTAACTTTGTGCCCTATTGTAATCACAGATAAAGCTTAGTGGATGAAAATGTAAAGCTTGTAATTAAAATGCGTTCTTGTGTGTGCTCTGAATTTCTTGTATGATCACAGATCAAATTGAACTGTGGCTGGCTGACCAGTATCACAAATTACACACCATCATCCTGAGATCCCCAGTTCAGGATCTGAGCTCTAACCCAAGCTTATGTATTGTATGTCAAAGCCTTTACATAAAGCTGTTCAGTAAAAACCTTTGCCCTGCGTAGTAATGTAATTATTAAATTATTAATTAATAATTATTATAATAATTAATTATTATAATTATTATTATTAATTAAATTATTAAATGCTGGTTCCTTCCAATTTGACCTGTCAGTTCCCCACACTCACACTACTCTAACATCCTGCTGCTAACATGAGAGGAAGCATGTAGGCCAGTAAAACTTGTGATGGCTTTTTTCCAGAAGAAGGTAGTGGACATCTAGGGTGGGACTGAATCTACAAAGCTTTGTTCACCCACCATCTTAGCTACTACCTCTAAGCTATTACTTGCCACTGCTGTAGGTGGATGAAACCTCCTCCATCCTTCCCTCTGTCACACACTTCCAGTTGCACTTTTGAGACTCGAACTCACATCTCAAAAGTAGTAAGTTATTGAAGTAGATGCCTGGGTGCCAAGAATAAATTATTTTGCCCCAATTCCTTTGCCACTATGTCCCAGTTTAAATTCGAATTCTAACTGAATTGTGTCCCAAACACTTTCTCATATATATGCTGTAGAGTAGATGCAAGAAATCATTTCCTTTGAAGCATAATCAAGTTTATCTAGTGCCATTTGGAAGGTTGTCTGAAAGTCAACCACATGTCCTAGTGGCCTGGTTAGCTACAACATAACTCTAATATTAGACCAAAGTACTTTAGGGATTCTCCTCTGTCAGTAGGTCTCTGTCGAGATATGCTTCACGTCTGAGACCTACAGAGATGAAAGAGGACTCTGTTAATTTGGGACACTTGTGTGTTTTCTAATTATATTGAGTTTTAGAATATAATATAGATTCCCAGGATACTACTTCATTTCGCTTAAGAGGGAAGGGAATTGATTTCCATTTGGATCTGTACTGGCAAATCTATAATGTGTAATGTGTCTTGGTCCTTACAGAGATACAACAGTCCAGACTCTGACTCTTCAGCCGTCAGTGAGGAATGGAATCATTGTGTATGAGGATTCTCCTCTGGTAGGTGCTTCTTAACCCATGTCCATGCTTAACCCAGTGAATTGTGGCATACACTATATGAACTAAAGTTTGTAAATGCCAAAGACATGCTTTTTCCAAATCAGTTTTTTAAATATGAAATTGGTTGACTTTTCTGCTATTAATGAAGTGTGTGTTAGTGAGGTTGGGCTCTGATGTGTCATTATGAAGAAGAAACAGTATTTTAAAGTTTTGAAATGTTCAAGTGTGTGTGTGTGTATTTTATATATATATATATATACACACCATGGTTAAGGTTTATTTATTGGTAGCAGTAGCAGTCATTGGACGACCACTACGTGGCTTGCCGTCCACAGTACCAGTTTCTGTGACTTTTGACTCACCCTGTCTCTAGCTCACCAGATATTTGGCAAAACTGACTTTACAGTTTAGCAGATGTCCTTATTTAGAGCAACTTGGATAGACTTAGTGAGCCGGAATTTGAAGCCAACCTAATTTGTCATCCAGAACCTTGACCACTCAGCCACCACTGATAATGATAAAGCATGTCATTGAGTACTACTCCATTACTGCATGTTTGTTTATGGTTTCTACAGTCAGGCAGCATGCATGATTGTAAGCACCTGCTAGCAGTGTGTGGTCAAGTCCAACAGTTTGGATGGGGTCCACATAATTTTGAGTATGTTATTTATTCACACTGGAACATACTCTGGTTCTCTAAGATTCCTTCCTTTACTAGATGTTGTTAGAATGTATCAAAGCTGATCTTCTATGCTTATGAAGTCAACAGTAAGAATTGACAGCACCTGTATTGTAATAGGTAGTTTAGCACCAGTTCGTATTTTCTCAAACTCCAGCGAGGACATGCTTGTCTCCAGATGCCCCTTTAAAAGATTATCTGATCAAGCCGAGGGCAAGAGTTTTAAAGATTCATAAGCGAGTCAGTGGGGACAGCATGTACTAATCCACAAAGTGCTGACTTGTTGATGTCAAGTGGAGGCATTTAGGTATGCTGTTTGTGCACTTCGACTGTTGGTGTTTTTATTTTTATTTTATTATTATGTATTATGTATTAATTCCTTTTTTTTTGTACAAATAGCCTTGGCCCAGTGCATGAGTTCTGAGACAAAAATGTTGCATCCTGGGTTTGGCCCCATGGCAAATCTATGGATATATGGGTGTAAATAGTTGCTATTAAAGTGTTCCTAAATTATTTCAATACTTTTTATTACGGTAACACTGTGCCAAGTATTGATCTGAGCTTGGTTATGCAAAGTTTCTTGTCTGAAAAAGGAAGGAAACAAGCTCCACCTGAATGCTTCTTAGAAGAAAAAGCTTTTAGATAATTAAGGACCTGACTTAACGGCTCATTTATTATGACCATACTATAGACTTTTTTAGAAGTAGCCCTCTACTTTTCAAACCGTCTTATTTTCAGAGCAGTCCCTGTCATTACTGTCAACTTGATGTGGCTTCAGAGAGGACAGTGTGTTTCATGAGAGATTAATTCGTGAAATACAGGCCTGTGAAAAATTGCTGCTGTTAATATGGAACTTTTTTTCCTCCATGTGTTGGCTCAAAAGGTGAAGGCTGTGAAGATGGGACACATCCTGGTAATAGATGAGGCAGATAAAGCCCCCACTAACGTCACCTGCATCCTGAAGACTCTGGTGGAGAATGGGGAAATGATCCTAGCTGATGGGCGAAGAATAGTATCAGGTAATAAAGTGGGATGGATGGCTCTTTAATGTCAATATTTGCCTTTACTAAGTGAGACCATTTCTTTCTTCCCCCTTCTTTCCAGATCCCTTGGAAGCAGTTGAAAGGCCGAACGTCATAGCCATGCATCCAGACTTTCGAATGATTGTTTTAGCTAATCGTCCAGGCTTTCCATTCTTGGGCAATGACTTCTTTGGAGCACTTGGTATGTGAGTTCTGTGGTGTTTTATAAAATGATTTAATACATCTGTAAGAGGAGAAAGACTAGAATGAAATAGTGCAAAGTTCTAAGCCTACCTCTTTACAAAGCATTTCACTGACTGTTAGGGCTAGCAGACCACAGACCACTGCCAACATATTTATATTGATTTAAATTGTATTACTTACCTAATTTCACTATTACTTTAATATACTTTTAAGTATTTACCTAATTAAGTTTTTCCTTGCCAAGGCTTGCTGAATTTGGGATTGGCCTTTTAAGATAATATAATATTGGATAATTTGGATTGAACATGTTCAAACAGCAGCTTGTAGAAGTAATGCTCTAATTTCTGTAAGCAAAAGGCAACTTGCTAACATGCTTGTACACTTACTGATCACTTGGTTCTATACTCATCGATCATTTTATTAGTTACACTTGCCGTATAGAAACACAACAGTTTTGTTAACTGTTTAAAAGCTTTATTAATCTATAATTACAGACTGTAGTCTGTTTTCTACATGCGTTTAGTCCCATTTACTCTGTTATCTATTAGCCAGGACCCCTACTGATTTAAGCAACAAGGTAGATGTCTACTAAAGTGCACAGTGAGTGATCACAGTGTTTAAAACCCCAGCAGCAGTGCTGTGTCTGGTCCACTGCGCATTACACTATGGTAGCCTAGCAGTTAAGAATAGGACTTTGGACCAGAGAGTCCAGGGTTCATACCCCACCTCTGTCAAACTGTCACTGTTGGATCCTTGAGCAAGACCCTTAACCCACAACTGCTTGGATTGCAAGATTGTATCAGTTGTAAGTCACTCTGGATAATGGAATCTGCTAAATGCTGTAAATGTAAATGTATGATCTGATTCAGCTCATCACTTCATTGTTAATTAAACCCTTAAGTGTAGTACAGTAATTAAATTTATTTTTTTTTGCACTGTTGCAGCCATTAAGACCAAATGAGACCAGTAGAGTATACTTAATACTTTATGATCGTTCCTTTGATCTGTTTAACATGGATTTTGGTGTTTGTGGCAGGGGACATCTTTAGCTGTCACGCAGTGGACAATCCGAAGCCTGAGGCAGAGTTTGCCATGCTGAAGCAGTACGGACCTGATGTTCCCGATGCTATTCTCCAAAAACTTGTGGCAGCGTTTGGAGAGCTGCGTGCCATGGCAGACCAAGGAACCATCAACTATCCTTACTCGACTCGCGAGGTGGTCAACATTGTCAAACATCTACAGGTACATGTATATTGCAAATAACTGAATGTTACGATGTAGCTAACAGTGGCAAATAGTGTCATTTTAAGCATTCACTTGAATCTGTTTAAAACACTAAGCTTACAGTGTTTTATGTATGGGCTGATGTGACTTCTCATTCTGTTGGCTACAGTGGCAAGTTTTTAGTGTGACCTCCTCTCACACTATACAATAGCAGCACATGGTCTTTTTGGTAGACTAACCTTTCTAAATAATGAAAAAATATGTCATGACCCCATTGCTAAAACAACAACTCTAATGGTGGCCCAAAACTTTTGCATGGTAATGCAGACACACTTTGTTCTGCAATTACAGACTGTAGTTAATCGATTTCTTTACATACCATTTTAATTCTTTTCGCTCTGATCTGCGGTCAAGAGCCCCACAGGATCAGCACAGATGAGGTACTGTTTGGGTGGTGGATCATTCTTAACGCTGCAGTGACACTGACTTGGTAGCAGTGTATTCATATGTGTCATGCTGGTATGAGTGAATCAGGCACAGCAGTGCTGCTGGAGTTTCACTCACTATGCACTGTATTAGACACATCTACCATATTGCACTGTTTGCATTAGTCATCCTTTAATCCTTCATCAGTGCTCACAGGATGCTAATGGCTGGACATTTTTGGTAGGTTTACTATCTTCAGTCCAGCAGTGACAACGAGGTCTTTTAAAAACTCCAGCTGCACTGTGTGACCCTAAAATTCATAGTATCACAGCCACGAGTGGGCAATATAAACCTTAGCAGAATTGATTTGTGCTTGCATTTAGCTTTGCATTTGGCAGGTTCTCTCATCCAGAGTAACTTATAAAACTGACTTATAGAACAATCATTTACATTTATGTCAAGATAAATTATATCAGATATTTCTAGCAGACACCCTTATCCAGAGCGACCTACAATTCATACAGTCTTACAGGATTTGAACCCTGGACCTTCTGACAGAGGACTATAAAAAAAAACAGGGATTACCAGGAAACTGTTGTAATGCAAATTATACTTTTATAAAAGCTGTTGTCTCGGTCCTTAAAGCATTTTTATCATGTTTTACTACCCAATTAATATATGACACGTTTTTTTCAACTGTTTTAGTAGTAATCATTTTTGTCTCACATAATATGCAATACATGCATAACTTCTTATAGAACCAAATCATCAATATTCATTTTTTTAAAAATGATTTAATGGGAACTGTAATACAGTAGAGAATACAATGAAAAAGCTTGTATTCATCCCAAATGCTTCATAACTGTGAAAAAGTGGTTTGTTCATTGCATAAATTTCTACATTATTGATGGAATTGATGAAAAGACTGTAGCTGCTTCTCTTTTAAACCTTGCAAGTGAGCAGCTAGTGAGCTGGTATGTCCATGCTGATATCCATTCTCAGTATCTAATAATTACTCGGTCCACTTCACACCACCACTGATCAGTGTGCAAAAGCCAGAAAACGCTAATTGTCCTAATCTAGACTTCACACGGAGCAACACCGAACAGCTCATGTAGTAGCTCGTGCTAGTGAGCCAACAGTCCTGAGCTTGCATTACCTGAGATTCAAATCAGAAATTCGTACAGCTTTGCCAGCTGTAAGGCTATCGATTGTCTGTCACATATTGCCTGTGATCATGTTGATTGTGCTCAATTGCATTGCCCTTCTAGGCCACACCCAACTCTTTTATCAGCAGCTGTCAGTGTGATAGCTGTCATAGTGTTTATGCCTGTTTTTTTAATTTGTAGTTTAATTATGTATTTAGACAATTATTTTCATGGTAACAGGGACATAAATCGGTTATAGAGTCGAGGTGGTATTGATGAAAGGTTTCTTTGCCTTAGCACTCTCTCTCACCAGAGGTTCCCGCATTTAGGCAACCCAACCTGCCCCCCACTTGCACTGTAGATGTGATATGGATTGGCAATGGAGACAAACAGGTTCCATATGATGTCCAGAACACACAGGTTGCCAGATGCTCGATTGGCATTAATTCTGGTGACCGGGCAGGGGAAGCAATCTGGTGGAGACATTTCTGGGAAACCCTTGCTGTGTGTTGTTGAGCATTATTCTGCTGAAAAATGCCTTTTCAAACCCAGCCTTGAGAGGCAGCATACATGGATTCAAGATGACCTGCACAAATCGCTGAACTGTTAGTGTCCCTTTCATCACAAGTGACGAGTGACCAACTGTCGTATGCAATTACCCCCTAGGTCAGACCAGCAGTAGGGGCAGTGTGTTGCTCCACAGCAGTGGTAGGATTGAAGCGCTGACCTCAAGGCCACCATACTCAAACCTGACCATCATCAGTCCCAAAAGAACCTGTATTCTTTCTGTATGTTTCAGTCCGTAGCAGTCCAGGTTTCTCGTTCACAACACCACTTTAAAGAACGGTCGTTTAGCGGGGGAAAAGGCAAGCTGGGGGACAAACCCATGGCATTAGAACTACCCTCTTATCCAGGGCATGCTTCAATTTGTGACCTGTGTCACTGGGGCCTCCTGTGCCCCTTTAAGGGCGGGGTTAAAATGTGACCAAACATCAGTTCATCTCACACACTGTATAAATGGATTTATTTATAACATTTTTGTATTTGCTAAATAAGCACATTTTTGTGTTTTGTCTAGAAATTTCCAGATGAAGGACTGGCTAATGTGGTGAGGAATGTGTTTGACTTTGACTCCTACAACAAGGACATGAGAGAAGTTCTGATTGCAACTCTGCACAAGTATGGCATTCCCATCGGAGCCAAGCCCACCAGCATCCATCTGGCTAAGGAGTAAGAGCCCTGGATTCCCGCTCCTTGTATAGAGAAGTTAATGTGTTTGTTGCCTCTTAATTGATACGTAAACTTGAAGTACAGCTAAACTCATTTTAATTTACAGCTGAGTGTAAATCTTTTGCATCCGTCATCCTTTCTTTGTAGGAAAACATCCAATAACATAATAAACGATGTACGCTCTTTAACAACAGTGTTACCTTCAGCGAAGTTTAAATGGTTAATGACCTGACATTACCGTAGTCACATAGCCTTTTTTTTTTACTGTAATGTAATATAAAGGTTATTTTCACACAAAACTACATGCAAACGATACATAAACGCATCATACATGCCACTGAAGACAAGATTGGAATGCTGCCATCTACACACCATCCAAAGCCTAAACTGTTATACTTGGCACTTTGTCTAGGATGCAAACAACACTGTCAACGTTTGACGTAAAAAAAAAATATTTATGGCAGTTAAAATACATGTGTCAAACCTTTAATTTGACCAGCTGTATATAGGGTACAACATCTGGAGTTAAGACAGATTTTAATTTCATATTATATATTGTTACGTTTACCTGCATAACAACAGTTTTACTCAGAATAATCTGGCTCTTACTAAATATTAGATATTTTATCAGTTATTTTATGATGTAATTTATTTTAATTAATGTCTATGACGCATTCTGAAATGCAAGCTTAAATTTTACACTAACGTAAATGGGAAGGGACACGTCAGGGAGGGCGTCCGGTGATCCACCTGTGCACCCCCTAATTGTAGCAGCTGAAAAAGGATCATTTTACTTCACTTAATATAAATATATGACTATGAACTATTGTGTATTTGAGGCAAATGCAAAGTATCTGCGAGGCAAACCGTTCAAATCTAAAAGACTCTACCAACTTTTGCTCAGTTGTGTCATCATAATAGCTATGAGTCCAAGTACAGTTAAGTACCCTGCCAAATTAGTGTACCTCATTCTGGAAGATGTTATAGATAAGAAAAAATTGGCCAGACCCTCAGGTGACCTAATACACTGTCTCACCACTGCAGGCCTTTAGTCCTGGCAGTGCCTTCTGGCTGGGTGACCCCTACCCAGACCTGTGATTGGACTGTTGTCCCATCTAGGGCACATTTACACATGCACATGTATTAATGTTTTCATGAAAAACCCCATCCTGGAAGAAAATGGGCTTCAAAAATCATATTGGAGCTGGTCATCCATGTTTTTCCTATGGAGAAATCCCACCTACCTTCAGTGATTTTAGTGGCATATAGGCTTGCAGGAAGCTTTGTGACTTGGATTTTTGTTTCTTCTGCTCTTGAAAGAGCAAGGTCTTTTTTATCACATCTGGTACTGCTTGCTCTCTGTAATCATTACCTCATAATGAATCACTCAATAAAGCAAAAGTGCAGTTGGTAGGTGGGGATAAGAAGCTGCTCGTAACATCATCTGCTTCTGTTATTTTCTCGTTTGGTGGGTACTAGTTTAATAAAAAATACCCCATATCTTTATAGCAGGATTACAGGTGGCAGGGTTTGACTTTTCTTTTACCGTATGATGTTAACCAATTAACCTGTGTGTTTATTTCAGTCTATAATATCAGGCTCATGTCATTTTGTGATATTTTCTCTACCTCTGTTAGTTCCATTTACACTAAATTGATTCCTTAATGTGCTTATGTCACTCTAAATAAAGGGAAATATTTGTTTCTTCTCTCTCGTGTTTGTCTCATTCATTCAGTATGGGTAATTATCAATGCCGGATAATAACAATGTTTTCTGAATAAGTGAAGAAACAAGTATTTTCTTTTTATTTTGGATTGAAGATGTCAGCAGTCTGTAAATTCTGATATGACTAATTAAGGCCATCTATCAGGTACACCATGGTATATCTACATCATGGTACACCTGCATGTACTCAGGAATGGTAATGTGAGTTTCTGTGGAAAAAGTAGCCGCAGAACAGATGGAACTAGCAGAGCGGCTGCTCAGAAACAGCTTGTTGCTTATGCTGTGCTGAGGGAGGAAAAGAATGAATTGAAAAACACCTCATTAAACTGGTGCTGTTGAGGCCTTTTTTTATGCTAGTTGATTGATGATTGGCGATTCTGTTGAGTACACATTACGTTTTATGGGACAGGAAGACTAAAGATGCTTGTAGTGTTGAGTGTTGAATTTATTGTTCCTTCCTAAGGTTGCCATTGCCAGACTGTAAGATGACTGGATATTGGAGCATCAACCAGGGTGGCAATGTGAGACGGAAACTCCTATGTCCATCTGAATCCCATCGTATCGATATCAAGGTATTGGCTGGCACTAATGAGCTTAGAGCTCTTTGCGTGTCATGGTATTTTCTGCGGTGAATGTGACAGTGATCTTTGGTGTTCTCTAGGGCCCAGTGTTTTTAAGAGTGCAGGGTTATCCTCTGGAGAGACATGAGGCCAGATCGATGGGCTTTTCAGAGGAGCAAGCTCACTGGCAGATCCCCATGAATGAAGCCAACATCATCTGTGATGTCACCACGCATAATGGTAGACCAGACCCGCTTTATTATCTTAATGTGGATTTGTTTTGCCGATAAACAGGATGACTATGGTGTAGCAGTGAGTCAAAGTGACTGGTCATATCTTACAGGGTTTGTCACTTCTCAACATCAAGATTATATCTTGATCCTGGTCATTGTCTTTGAAACCCAAAGAATTCTCACAATGTATTTTATGAGGGTGTGAAAGAACATTTTTGGGATTTTTATTTCAACCCACCTTTAATCATTTTGCATATATTAGCATATATCATATCATATATACTTTATCACATAAATGATTTGCATTATCAAGACATGGTGAATATATTATGAGCAATTTTTAACTTAGCAGAAAACATAATGCACCTGAGATTGAGATTGAGATCTAGCCTGCATCTGACAGGGAACTGATGCACAAGAGTGGGCACTTCTTGCATGTCCAAGCACGTACAGTCGTGTTTAGGCAGACCCCTGTTGACTCATTTATCTAATCTTGTGCATTCATAAAGCTTCACAGCTACACACAGTATACAAATTAGCAATAATATGAAAACTACCTGCCTAATACAGGTCCCCTTGTGCCATCAAGTTAATGATATGGTACTAATTATATGGCTAACTAGTATATACAATAACATCAACTTCCGGTTTAATGGCTGTTTATCCAGGACAAACTGGGTTAGTCGGTTTCAGATAAATGGGTCTGTCACATTTTACTTATTTTGGAGCATGGCTTTGTGCCAGATGCCCTTCCTTCTACAACCCTCCTCATCATCCCCGGCCTAGAAAATAGTGTGTGT
>JAUZST010002425.1:0-18060 GCA_034779995.1 Parotocinclus haroldoi | reverse complement strand
CACATATATATATATTATATATAATTATATTTACAAATATATTTATTGAATTCTATTTGTCCCTAATGAGCAAGCCAATGGCAACAGTGGAAAGGAAAAACTCCCTGAGGTTAAGAGGAAGAATCCTTGAGAGGAACCAGACTCAGAAGGGAAACCCTTAAGTCTTTTACCCCAAATACTGAACTGTTCACACTGATCAACTCACACAAGTAATCAACTTGCTTATTAGATCCCATTCCTATATATATACTCATAGAATTGCTATCTTATAATACAGAACCACTGCTTATTAATTATTTTAAATTCATCCCTTACCTTTGGTTATGGGCCAATATGTTTTAATTGTGCCGCAATAAAACCCCTGATTAAAAAATCTAATCTTGACCCTTGTGTGCTGTCTAATTACATACCAATTTCAAACCTACCTTTCCAAAATCATCACCAGCTCTGTAATCACCTCCAAAGTAATGGTATTTATGAAACATTTCAGTCAGGATTCAGGCCTGATCTATTAATATCAGCCGATAATGGACGTGTTTATTTTCTAGTTCTATTAGATTTAAGATTAGACACTAAAAATAATAACATCTTACTGAATAGGCTAGAAAAGGAATCTGGACAACTGGTAATGGTCCAGTTTGTTTATGTAAATAATCAACGCTCTAAGCTCTCAAAAGTGAAGTATGGTGTACCTCAAAGCTCTGTGCTTGGGCCACTATTATTCTCCCTGTACATTCTACCTCTATGCTCAATTATTCATAAACATGGCATTTGCTTTTACTCCAGATAATACACAGCTGTACATATCAGCAGATCAAAATGATGGCAATCACAGTGGAGGCCTTACAATCGTTTTGCTTAAAGAAGAAAAAATTGCATGTCATTCAGTTTCGTTTTACTTAACACAGATAAAATTCAGGTTTTAGGTTATTAGCCGGATTCAAGAGAATGAAAGACAGGTTGGCTACATCTATCCTAAATCTAGATGGCATTTCATTAACGCCCAGTCCAACTGTAAAAGACTTGGGCGTTACATTTGATTCGGATCTCTCCTTTGAGGTGCACATCAGCAACTTGCAAAACTTTCTATCACTTAGGTAAAATTGCTAAACTGTGAAAGGTCCTTTCTTCTCAAGATGAGGAGAAACTGTTGCATGCATTTATAACCTCAAGGTTGGATTACTGTAATGCTTTACTTGCTGAATTCTCTTGTAAACATGGAAATAAACTTCCAACTAGTGCAGAATGCAGCAGCTCAAGAACTAACTAGAACTAGAAAATTTGATCATATCAGTCCTGTTCTGTCGTCTCTACACTGGTGACCAGTTACATTTCCCATTGATTACAAAATACTAACATATACTTCTTGTAATGTCAGTCTGATTTTTGACTTCTTGCATCCTTAGTGTGATCACTCAGGTTTATTGATTGGTGGTGAGGTGGGTAACCAAGTCTTACGTCTCCCTCCTGGCTGTGTTCTCTGGTTCTCCTCTTTCTAGCCATACTGCTACAGTTAATGATTCACATGGCATCAGTGATTGTTAATAATCTCTCTGCTCTTAATCAATAACTAACTAAATTTTCTATGATCTTATGTTCTGGTAGCAGCTCCAGCCACGCACACTAAGATGTTCCTCCACTCTACTGGTTTTCATAAACAGAAAGCACTCCCACCATACCCAGGCCTTACCAGAAGGCAGTAACTCTCTCCATCTTTTAGTTGTCAGGGGACAATGTGTCTCTAAGTACTTTCCTGCTGGGGACTCAAAATCCTAAAGTGACTTCGCTATGGGAAGAAATAATCGCTGATATGCACATTTTTTTTTACATTATTTTATTAAACACTTGTATATTCAATGTATGTTAATTTTTACTTAGTTTGACTATTACTACAAACTTAATTATTATAATTAACATCTAAGCCACCAAAGGAAGATGGATCCCTTTTTGAGTCTTGGTCCTCCCAAGGTTTTTTCCTTTCAACATTTAGAGAGTATATTCTCGCCACTCGTTTCCTAGGCTTGCTCAATTTGGGATTGACCATAGAGCATAATCTAACACTATAATGCTGCTTTGAGGAAATGATCCACTGTAAAAACACAAGATAAATAAATAAGACTTGACTTGACTTGATGTGGACTGACCAGGTGAGGTCAGTGGTGACATGAACATCACATAAAATTGTAAACTGTTAACTCGTTCTACATCAGTTCCATCAATATATATTAAGGCATGAACACATTCATGTGATTTCCTAAAGTTCAAAATCATCTCATTTATTGTAGGCATCAATACTTCGGAACAACATATTCAATACACTTAATGCAGTAAGGTTACTGAATTGGTCTACTCATTAATGTCATCCCTTGCTGCTTCACTGAATATTTGCCAGCCTGTGGATTCAATGCAGCTCTGAAGTTTGATGGTTACATCCTCACTTTACCGACAGACTGCTATGCAATCTGCATTTTTTTTGCACGCAGAAGCAGATTAGATGTTTGATCAACAGGGCATGGGATGCTTCTATAGCGGCCCTTAATAGCAGTATAACTATGGTCCTGGGTCTGATCACCTCGTTTGAGGAGATTTATGCATTGATACAATTTTGCCAATAATTACCTCATTTTTGTCCTATTTTAATTAACAACAATAAAAAACAGACACTGGATATGGGTTTTCCAATCTGTTTGTTACATCACATTGGGCATTCGATGTATGAGCTTTGTCTGCCTGAAGGGGTAGGTGGTATGCTCACAGCTGTACGACTGACTGAGCTTACTTAACTCAGAAGACCAGTGAATACCAAAGTGGTGGGTGCTAAGATATTGCACAGAGGGCAGCAAGGCGAATGACTGAGTCATGCTTGAGCACTGCCATTATGCAGAAAGACAAGCTGAATAGGCAAAAAGAAATGCAATCAGTATGTAATCAGTATAACAAATAGGAAGACGACTTATTAAACAGTTTAAAACCGCTGACGTCTGCATTTTATGCCTATACAGCGTGAAATCCGACAGCAGCGTTCAGTCGTTCAAGGGTGAAAATGGCCAACTTGGGCCCAAAGTGTCAATATTTTTCCCAGCACCGCCTTAACTCTCTTGGGCATGGAGTTCACTAGAGCTTCAGAGGTTGCCACTGGAATCCTCTACCATGATGACACCACAGAGACTCCACCTTCTGTTTCAGGGGAGGAGTCATCCTCTGCTTCAGTATATCACAGCACATATTGGCATTCACGGTTCCCTCAATTAACTGTAGCTCTGCACATCCAGCAGCACTTATGCAACCGCAAACCATCACATTCCCACCACCATGCTTGAATGTAGGCAAGACACACTTGTCTTTGTATTCCTCCCCTAGTTTCTGACACACACACACACACACACACACACACACACACACACACACAACCAAATAAGTTTATCTTGCTTTTATCAGACCAACAAACTGTTTGCAAGTTTTCTTGTGCATCGTCTTTAAAGATGCTTCTGTCTGGGACAACAGCCACTTCCAGTGACCAGTATGAGAGCGTGTGAGGGATATTACACCAAGTTTAAGACACCTTCTCCCCATTCACACCTGAGACAAAGGGAAATGGCTAATTGGGCACAATTTGGGAATTTTTACTTATAGGTGTACTCACTTTTGTTGCCAACAGTTTAGACATTAATGGACTGTGGGAGGAAATCAGAGTAACAAAGTGCTGCAAACATTCCTTAGAGATGATATCTAAGTACAGCAAACTTTCTGTCATTTAAAGGAACCCAGCTTTATGATATGGTACATCAAAGAAAAATACACTGTGGTTATAAAGGGATGGACATGGCCAGGAACAATACTGAGGTAGGTTGTGCCATTTAAAATATGCTAATTTGGTATTAAGGGGACCAATGTGCCAATAAAATGTCCCTCATTCCATTATACCGCCAACACCAGCCTGAACACTGAAACTCTGGATCAGAATGGATCCATGCTTCCATGTTGTTTAGATCAAGTTCTGACTTTAACGCCTGAATATCACTACAGAAATTGAGAAACATCATAATATACCTCTCAATATTAAGCTGCATTTTTACTCTTCCAATATCCGATATCTATGTGTGCGAAACGAGGAATAGCTCTTCCAGTACCACAAAGAAGGTCAACAGTTTCCTTTACCACTGTCTCAACAGTGATCAACACTGATCCTCAAAATTCTGTGTACCAACCACATTTCCAATGAAGAAATGTGGGTCAACTAGCCTCCACGTCTCAACTGCGAGGTGTCAACTTTAGTAGGCAGGCCAAATCCCATGTATGCCCAACCGATTAACCATACACTTGGTCCCCCCAGTTGTTAGAGGGGCTAGATCCCACCCGCCTAACAACTAGTGTTGAACATTCATTAATGATGCTAAGAAGGTCCATACATAATGGGACGAAGCCGAAACCATCATGGAAGACCTAGTCATAATTATAGTCAGGGCTTTTGTTCTATATTTGACTTGTAATAGCCGTCACTCAACTATAAATAACTTTTTAGGGATTTAATTGCTCATGCCATTTATTTCTGTATTCATACTGTGTGTGTAATTTGCACACGGACCCTTAATGTTTTCCTTCTGATTAATGAGCCGGGTATGTGTATTTACCAGAAATAACTTCAGGGTGAATTGACACGATTTTAAAAATATATATATATCCAGTTGTTTTGTTCTATGGACATTGCAAAAGGATTATTTTTAAATACATCTTGAACATTTATATTTTAAGATCTAAATTCTAGGCACCCGAATCTGTGGCGAAATGTCCAATATAAAACTCCATGCTTCAGAGACCTGGCAGTGATCTTGTGTAGGATTTGCGATCTGACATTCCTCAAGTGTTCAGTCAGTCATTATCAGTGCAGACCTGACGTAACATGTAATTCTCCTTATGTAAAAGTCTAAACGCGGCTTAAATACGCCTGATCTGGGAGAATTGTAATCCAAGAAGTAACAGATATTAGCAGAAAGTTTCAAACAGCCAAGGGCAAAATCAACACCAACACACGAATGTATATGCCCAGTGCCTGTATCTGTCTAATGCAGCAACCGCTGCAACAGCAGCAGCGATACTCACGTTCCCAGGATCTCCTTAAACTCGAAGATCTTCTTGATATCATCCACTTGCTTTTTCCATGAGCCGTTCGCTGCTGCTTCGTTTTCCCTTGCCATGTCGGCCCAAGGTTTCAACGCTCCGTCAATAAATAAGCAAGTAGAGAAAACGGATCCTGTTCCGATTGCCCTCAGTCAGGCTAGTAGAATGAAATCAAAGCCTGGATGTAACGACGACGCTGTGGCGGGCGTGCGTGCGTGCGTGCGTGTGTGTCTGTGGTCGGTCTGGTGCAGCTTCAGCTCTTATGTATTAGTCGTCGTGTGTGCATTTCACACCTGATTTAGCCACAGTAATCCTAAACAGGTACAGATTACTATTTACCCTACACTTTGTCGAAACACAACTAAAATGCACAGCAATGTATAGGCTACACTCACTTCACTTCCTAAGTCGTTGATTAACGCAGTCTGAGGTAGTCTGTACAGTTGCAACATGCTAACAACGCTTAATAAATAACGTTTAGTCCAATAACGCAACTTAATTTTTGTCCCATTTTTTACCCTTCTGGTTCGTTGGATAATTAATTGAAAGACTCTTTGACCTCTAAACGCTCTTGCAAAAATGACTTCGGTAGATTAAATATGGCTAAAGTAATTTGCTGCATTGAGTTTAAAATTCAACGGCAAATGTTACATTTCGTGAGAGAGAGACAGAGACAGAGACAGACTACTGTCGACTTTTGGCTTCCTTTTAGTAAAACAACACTGGCTATCAGTTAGATTGTTCTTGTTTTTCTTTGAGTTTGGGTTTCCACTTGCAGGATCAAAAACTTCGGCTTAGTCATGGTTCTGCCCACTCAAAGCAGACCACCAAGCAGACAGCTCACTAGCATGGGCATTGTAGTAGATTTGATGTATTATTTATCATGTTTTGTAGTGGACAGTGATGGTGCAATGCTGATTATACTGGTATACCTTACTAGGTGATTGTCCCATATTTCACAATAACAGTATCCCATGATGGTGACAGTTAAACCCACCATATCAGGTCTTTATACACAGGATTGTTAAAATTTTAGGGTTAAACATTTCTGAGTTGTGGGAGTTTCTACTCTCAAAGTCAGATTTGAACACATTTGGATTTATATAGTGTTCATGTTCCATCCTAAACTAATTGTACCATACCCCTTAATTATTTGCTATATATTGCTAAAATATGCTATATAGCCAAAAGTATTCACTCACCCATTCAAATCTTTGATGTTCATCATATGTTCCATGGCCACATATATATATAATTAAGCACCTAGGCATGCAGACTGCTTGTATAAAAATTTGTGAAAGAATGGGATGCTCTCACAAGTTCAGTGAATTCCAGCATGGGACTGTGATGGGATGCCACCTGTGCAAGTCCAGTCGTGAAATTTTCTTGCTGCTATATATTCCACAGTCAACTGTCAGTGGTAATCTAACAAAATGGTAGTAACCGGGAATGACTGAAACTCAGCCAAAGTGGTAGGCCATGTAAAATGACAGAGTACGGTTAGCAGATGCTGAGGTGCATAGCGTGCAGAGATCGCCTACAAAACTGTCTACAGGGTCAACTGCTACAGTCCTCCAAACTTTTGCAGATTAGCTGAAGAACAGTGCATAGGGACCTGTATGGAATGAGGTCCCAAGCCTTATTTTACCAAGTGCAATGCAAAGCATTGGATGCAGTGGTGTAAAGCATGATTCCGCTGTACTCTAGAGCAGTGAATACGTGTCCTCTGGAGTGACTAATTATGGTTTTCTTTCTGGCAATATGATGTATATTTTGGGGAGTTTGGTGGTTGCCAAGAGATCTGTACTTGCATGACTGCGCTGTGCCAAGTGTAAAGTTTGGTCAAGGGGGTTATGGTGTGGGGTTGTTTTCCAGGATTTGGGCTTGGCCCCTTAGTTCCAGTGAAAAGAGTACCTAATGCATCAGCATTTTGAAAAATGTCATGCTTCCAACTTTGTGGGAACAGTTTGGAGCTGGCCCCTTTGTGTTCCAACATAACTGTGCACCAATACACAAAGCAACGTCCATAAAGATGTGAATGAGCAAGTTTGGTGTGGAAGAACTTGACTGGCCTGCACATAGTCCTGACTGATCCCAACACACCAGAACACATTTGGGAAGAACTAGAGCAGATAATGCACGCCAGGCCTTCTCGTCCAAAATCAGTGTTTGACCTCACAAATAAGCTTCTGGAAAAACTTTTGAAATTATTTAAATAAAAACAGTCCTAAACCTTATGGAAAGTCTTCCCAGAAGAGTTGAGGCTGTTAGTGTGGGCCAGCATCATATTAAACCCTATGGATTAAGAATATAATGTATCCCTTAAATAGACTCATAGACAAAAATAACTCACCGAGAAGAAGTTGTTGGAATCAAATGCATCATATATGTATTATGTAATGGTGGTCTATGCAAGCGAAAAGCTACAGTGAGGGGAAAAACTGATACACTGCTGATTTTTATTGTAAAACAGAATAAAACAAATCCAGAAAATCACATTGTATGATTTTTAAATTATAAATTTTCTTTTTTTTTGCATAAAATTTTTTATTTAAAAAATATTTTTATTGGAACATCAATACACATATTTCTCACAGCATGTATAAGTACCTTTAATACAGCTCAAACAAATCCGTTCCAGTTTTGTAACTTTTGTGAAGTAAGTATTTGATCATCAGCTCTAATAAACAACAGGTTACATAGCCTAATTAGTGTGAATGATTGGGGCCACCCTATTTCTGTTCTGAGTACACCTTGAACCTCTATTAATCTAGCAAAGAGGTGGAAGCCTTTTGGCATTGTGAGTTCCATGATTTATATGTTTAACATACCTAATTTAACTAAGCTAGTTAACAATTGCAGGTTTGTTACAGATGTGAAAGTGTGCCAAACTGAAATATTTAAGAAATTAAACGCATGGCAAGCCAAACGTAAAAATATTAGTCAATTAAAATATTTGTACATGCATAAGAGTAGGACTGTAGGATATCTTTCCCCAATCTCTCAGACATGCGGATGGAACAAATGCAGATAAAGACACATGGTGACATAAAATTATTTTTACTTTCTTCTCAGTGCAGTATGCCATCAAAGGTACAACAATGAAGTAGATATTTAGATATTTATGAACAGGATTAAGCAGTACCCTTGGCAGTCGCAGTATACTTGTCACAAAACAAGCACCATAATGACAAAGCATTTGTTCCCATGAACACTGGACTGCTCAGATGACCCATTTTACACAGTTTATGCAGTAATGAAGCACGCACGCACACACGTACACACACACACTTTCACTATCCTGGTGGGGATGTCCCAGTGGCATAACCCTAACTGTAGCCTCTAACCCTAACCGCAAAGCTTTTGACTCTTGATTCTTCAGAAGCAAGTTGCAATTTCACTAAAAACAGTTTCCTTATGGGGACCAGTCAAATGTGAGGACATATTTTGGGGGAAATGTTTTTTGGGTGTATGTATAAATATGCTTGAATATCACATACACAACAACACAACTTTTAAAAAAAATGGGACAAGAAGTCTGGTAGAGAGAAGTGCTTGATTAGAAGCTGCATCGACTACTTCAGTGGGTCAACTTGATGTTTTCTTTTGTCTCAGGAGAAGGAGGCTGTGAGGATAGCTTCATGCTGCTGATGGTGCAGGGTACCAATGCCCACAGCGGGAGCGGGCAGGGCAGGTCGACTGACCAGACGTAGCTAATCATGAAAACCAAACAACCAATCATCATGTATTGTGATGCATTATGATATAAGTAGCAAAAATGTAAAAGAATGTTATGCTTCCTTACCTTACAGGCCAGCTGTTTTTCAAATCGGGGAGCAACAAAAGTCCAACATCCCATGTTCTGTGGTTCTTCCTGGCTCCAGATAAACTCTACAAAAGAAAAAATGACAGACATTTTTAGACACCAGCAATTTTCTGCACAAAGGATAAACTGTCATTTATCCTTTGCAGCAGACACAAAATTACTAGCATTCCACTACAGAACAAAACAGTGATGGATTGAGCTACAAGCTAGGACTTTCCAACAAACTTTACAAAAAGCAACCATAGTTCAACCAGTGCTCAAATCAGTCCACAAGGATAGGCCGGACTACCTTTTTCAAAGCAAAGTGTGCAGTCTATTAACATTTTATAATGACTTGGACCAAAGTAAGAATAAGAAGCAAGGCCATGGAATCACCTTTGGCACTGCTGTATTTGCGGAGCTCCTCCTGCAGGGCGTCTGTGGGGAATGGGCACAGCTCCTCCAGTCTGATCAGTGCTGTGGTTTTACCTGCCTCAGGCAAAGTCCCCTTGTGCTTCAGCAGCGCATAGTAATGCTTTCCTGAACAAAGCAGCACCCGATGCACACTGGTGTGACAGACCAGAGGAAACTGTTACATGGTTATCAGTTCAAATATGAACTTATATTATATACCAAACAATTAACTGAATCAAAAACATGACATAATAAAATATGCTATTTTCATCATCATCACCAGGACCATCACAATGGATCCTGGTCTGTGCATTTTCCAGTAAAAAAGCCGGTATTACTGACAATTATCTGCGCTGGTTTAAATTACCTGACATTTAGCTCTTTGCATTGCTATTGCATAACATTTTTTGCATTACATTTTCATTTCAGTACAACTGCCAATCATAATGCAAATCGCACATTTTAAAAACACATTTCTCCCCTGACAGTGTGTAATATGTTTAAACAATTCAAGGAATCTGGAAGAATTTCATTACTTCAGATCAGATATGTGCTAAAGACCAATGACAAAAAGTACCATGCAGACTATGTGGGGTTGGGTCAGCGTATTTGGTAAAGGTCATTGTCAGTTCGGTGAAGTCAGCATAAATGTAGAAAAGTACAAGATTCTAAAAGCAGATATTTTGGAGCAACAGTAATTGCTAGAAGATGACCTCCTTTCAAGGGACACCCATACATTTATCAACAACACCACACCAAAAAGGCATATCAGAAAAAGTTAGGACTGGAATATGAAAATCCCTTCTAGTATTTTGGAGAATTCAGCAACAATAGCAATGTCTGCACAGGTTCACACAATATATCACTGTATACACAGTACTCTGTTTTTATTAAATCATACACTGGAGGCTTTCCTGGGAGGTTTAAGTAGATATCCCTAGGTAAACTATAATTCTGTGATGAACAGGAGGGGTATTTAAAACAATTTTTTAAGCAAGTAGAGGAGTGCTCTGTCACCTTAGACTCTCTGAGGTGAAGGGACAGGACCATGGAAAGGATTTCATGCATTAATCACACCCATGCGGTAATCCTCACCTCTCAGGATTTGCGGTGTTGTCACCAATCACAGGCTTGAAAGAAGTGCCAGGGCCCATCTCTTCTAGACTCGACACTGCCCCCTAGTGTTACAACACGTCAATTCCATACAGTAAGTCACTGGTTAAACAAGTACAAGAAACTTATCTAAATTGAAAACTCACTGAAAACCGGAGAATGGTCTTGGGTGATGCAACAATTAATGGCTTGCGGAAGTTTCGGATCATTTGTCTCCTTAGTAGGTGAAAATACTGAGCTGGTGTTGTGGGATTCACTACCCCCATATTCACAGTGTCACCATCCACGCCTTCTTCCTTACTGTCACATAGCTGCTCATGGGGCAAGAACAATGATGGGTCTCAGTCACACATTCTGCATGTTACATAACAATCTTCTATATAGTCGATTCCGGTTAATGGGACCGCATCAGGATGCGATCGTTTTGCCCCAAATAACCGGCTGGTCCGATTAAACGTACATGCCCTATGGTACAAGATGGGATGTGCTATAATTTATGTAACATATTAAATGTTTATTAAACCTTTATTGTGTGATATACACGTATAGCGAACATACAGACAAGAACTACTGGTAATTACGAACTTTGTTCATTGAAAAATAAATTTGCAAACAAGTTTTTCGAAAAGATCTACAACACAATGTATAGATACTCAGCATGCGAAGCATAATACTATATCTCGCATATCTCCCATATCTCGCTGACCCGCTCTAAGTGGCGACTTGTGGCTTCTGTTTCTTATTCGCTCTCACGTTCTTTGGTCTGATTAAACGGAATTTTGGTCCAATTAAGCGAATAACATTACATGTATATAATAGGATTTGTTTTGAAACTTTAGAATTTGGTATGAATAAGCGGCTGGTCCCATTAACCGGATTCAGCTGTATTCCCATATTATTCTACATTCTATACAGCTTCTGTATTCCTGCAAGCCTATAGTGTAGCAGTGTTTACAGAGAAAATGAGCTGTATATTTTTCTGCTCACCTGTAAGAAACGCTCAATGCGGCAGGATGAATGCTCGGGTCCAGCTCCGTCATAGCCATGAGGAAGCAGAATTACTAAGCCGCACTGCAGCAACCACTTTGCCTCACCTATCAAAATGTACAGCACTTTTAACATGAGTACTATGCAAACCACATAGATTATAAATATTAACACAAACCAGTTGTACTTTTTCCTGATGTAAACCTTAAACATTTACAGCATTTAGCAGACGTCCTTATCCGGAGTGACTTACAAAAGTCGTCTTAGTAGACAAAACCTCGTGTTAGTATAAATAAGCAACAGGCTAAAAACACTATCCAACAGGAACCTGCTAGTATCTGATGTGGGTAAATCAATAAAACACACAAAGGTTTGTTTATTTTTAACATGCAGTTTCAATCGTCACTTAAGTGCCGAGTGAAGAGGGCAGTCTTTAGTCGCTGCTTGAAGACAGCAAGTGTAGTGCATATTAATGAATTATTTATTCTAGTTATTGATAAGATTGACTTTTGTACCTCCAGAGACAAAGGTGTCAAAAATGATCTGCGCTCCATTGAAGAAGTCTCCAAACTGAGCTTCCCAGATGGGCAGCAATTTTGGCTGTGCAATACTCATCCCATACTCAAATCCTAACACTGCCTCTTCAGACAGTGGACTGTTACACACCTAAAAGCAAACATTACCACCAGTTTACCTTTAGCAGTCACACACAGTACCATTATACATGAACATAATGATCACAATTTTAAGCTAACAGCAGTAGAATCTTGTATATATGGATAATCTGACCTCCAGGTGGCCTGCCTGTTGTGGGCCAATGTTATTGAGTGGGATATACATGTCGTTGGACTCCTGGCACACAACCATGGCATGCCGCTGACTAAACGTACCACGGCCCACATCCTGGCCACTGATCCGCACGTCAAAGCCTTCAATAAATAATAAACAAACAGTTGAGTCAAGAATTTTCCAACTTAGTTTATCTACACTACTTTGCATGTAAATCTACAATTCTGCATCGCACTTAGGCAGCTTACCCTGACATAAAAGCGTTCCGAAAGCCAGGGCTTCAGCAGTGGACCAGTCTAGTGTTGCCCCTTCTTCAAGTTTCTGCAGCCTCGACTGTAAAATTTTAAAACAAATGAATCAAATGTTACTGATAGACGCTCAGGTGGCACAGCAGCAATTCATTATACCATCATCATGGTGACCTAGGGTTGGGTCACCATGGTGCCTTCCAGCTAGGTCGTATATCACACCAGGCACGATTTGCCCTAGAATTGCATGTATAGCAGGTCATGACTAGTGTCCCATTCAGTTAATGAATCTGCCTAAATATGTGTTGGATGTCCCAGTGACCAAGAAAAGCAGGGTTGAAACAAAACCACCAATATAAGTGACACACAAAATGATTGTAATATCTTGAGAAAAAACATTATGCTCTCAAATACAATTTAAGGTTACTTACTCTGATAAAGTACATAGCTTTTCTCTATAAATTGATTACCTAGCTCATTTCTTTACTTTATAAAACCTATACAACCAGTTCAACTGTATCAACTGGAAGCAAAAGATTACCAACAGAGTTGTCATTTTTTCCATGAGTCACACAAAACTCTAATTTATAATCAAGTACACAAAGTCTTTGTTTCAGCATATGCTCAACATTGCTTTGTTTTATATTCTAACATTAGAAATTGCTGTTTGATTTGCCCTTACTAAGTAATTAACCACTTACTTAGAGAGACAATTGCTCCTAGGGGTGAGCTGACATTCCAATCATTGTTTACGTCACAAATTACAGTATTAAGCAAAAGGTTCCTCCAAAAACCCTTGTTATCACAGATGGCAGTATGGACTGCATATAGTACTATGAGAATGCTGTTATTATTGTTGCTAGTATTAGTTCAGTATATGCTACTTACTGGATAGTCCTCCATTTCATTTCAGAATCTTTCCCGTCAAGGTTTTATTGAATACACATTTCATGTTCATTGCTGTGTAATATTTGTTTCTTGTTTTGTTGTACATGGGACATTCCAAACTTATATGCTTTATCATTATTGTACAAGTCATTGTACTGTTACATGCTCGACGTACTTAATGATTAATTTAAAATGTGGCTTGGGAAGTGTATTAGATTCCTTGTTCTGTATGCACATTGTGATTAGTATTATAAGGGAAAACTCATTATCATTAGCTCATTGGGATTGCACAAATAATGAAATGCAAGGGCAATAACTTTGTTACAGTTGCAGGGTCCAATATAAATGTTTATGGAACGTTCAATGGGCATTCTCTTTTTCCAAAATCCGATAAAATATTAAGTAATTGCACAAGTGTGTACAGTGTAACACTAATATGCTTTATAAAATCAAAGACCCATAAATCTGGTGTATTTCACTGGATTAAATCCAGTTAACAGGGATTTTCGTAGTGCAACTGATCGGTGGTGAAACTGCTATGGCTTTGACACAAAATAGAAGATATCAGTTCCATAATTGTGACTCAGGAGATAAAGGTCAAGTTAAAATATGTAAACATTATGTACCTTTACATGGGTCTTTGTAAGATGACTATGCATCAGAATGTCCTCAGGTATCATCACCGACTTTGCTCCCACATACTGAAGCAAAGGAATATTCACACCTGTGTCCCAGGATGAAACTCTGTTCTGTGGCTCCACCAGATCCCCCCAGCGGCCTTGAAGGTTGGTCGGTGGAGGGCTGTACAAAGTCATGTTGGCTAGGCAATCGTTAAGCATAGAGTAGTGGGCTGTCTTGATCTGGCGGCAATCTTCCTCTGTCATCAGTCCCTCAGAGATAAGCTGATCAGCGTAGGTATCAGGGATACTCTTTCTTGAGCTGGGGAATAAAGAAGAAATTACTTGTTGTGGAATTCGAGTATATTTTTCTGTATCTGTAACTGTTTAAGGACACTTATGAGACTAAGTCACAGTGATTCAAAATTGTTACCAATGTAACTAATGTTTGTGGTATTCAATTATTTAATGTTTGTCCTATCGAAGGGTGAATTAGCTGCAAGTTTGTCCAGGATTGAAGGTGTGAGCTCACCGTATAACTTTGTACATTGCTGGGTTTGTAAAAAAAGGCTCATCAAGCTCGTTGTGACCCCACTGCCGATAACAGAGCAGGTCAACTATAACATCCTTCCTGAAACATCTCTGATACTCTACAGCCAGCCGTGTAGCTCGGAGAACTTCTTCTGGATCATCACCATTCACATGGATCACAGCACAACCAACCATTTTGCCTGCAGGAATCATCAAACCAGTTTGTCACATGACACATGCGGCTTATAACTCATACAGCCATATAATCCAAAGCATTGTGGGCAAGGATCTTATCCAGGGACCAAACAGCAGCAGCTTGGCAGTAGTGGGATATGATCTCTGGACCTTCTATGTTGCCACAGTGGTTTTAAGACTGATTCGCATACTGCAGTATGAGATGCAAACAAAACTTTCAAAAGTACATTTTTAAACTAACTGATCCACCACAACACCTTTAGTAACTATCAAACAGTCTGAACCAAGCATTACTACTGTACTTACAGAAAATAAAGAATTGCTCACACATACCAACATCACTGGAATACAAGGACGAGCGACATCTTTCAGAGGGCGTCGTATAACCCACTTGATTGTTCACAATAAGGTGGATGCTTCCACCCACTCTGAAGTGAGGCAGATTTGACAGTGTGAATGTCTCTGGTACAATTCCCTGACCTGAAAACGAAGCATCACCATGAACCTGAATGGAAAACAAATAAGACATAGTTCAATTATCAGACCAATAAAAAATTGTTTCCAAAAAGCTTGATCACAAAATTATTACACAATCATGGGCAGACCAGATGTATAAATACGAACTGGTAGTGATACTGTTACCTGAAAAGTATTTATACTGGAATTTTTTTTACTGCTGTCACATATACTCTATATTTAAATCTATGGCTGATATCTAGCAAGTAATTTGTATTTCAGTGCCACGTGCTTACTGCTGTTTAAGATGAATTATTCAGTCACTAGGCATCATGTAACGCTATCTAATCAAGTGATTATAATAAACTATTAAATAAAGAGTAAGTGCAGTTTTCTTATAATTGTAATATCATTCTTATTTATGCTACAAGTGTCTGCCTGTTCAGGGTATAAACCATAGTGAATGAATGTCTTTAGTGGGGCCAGCTGGTTAAGTAGATCAGAAATTGTACCATTAAGCAATGTCATCAGAACAAAAGCGTTGAAAATTACAGGTAAGAGGAGAAGACTGAAGAGAGACGGAGAACAAAAAGTAGGCAAATCAACAGCCTCACGGGGAAAAAATTTTAATGTAATACATGGGTGAAAGAATGATGTTAGCAGTAGCTTCAACAAGCTTGTGGTCAAAAACACCAACAAACACCAAGGAGACAGACATTGAGGTGAGCAACAACCTGGAACAAATTAAGTCCAGTGTGTGACCATGTGAATAAGATATGGTAATAGGTTGAAACAGCATTGAAACACAGAATAAAAGGTGACAATTTTTACAAGTTAGTGTTTTCCCTTTTGATGAGAATCTGATAGTACACGTAAGAACACAGTAGGCAGCAATTGCAATCTGAATATTTAATTTTTCCTCTGGCAAGTAGTACATCGTACAATGCTCTTCCACAGAAACTGGGTATGCGAGTAGCAGTGGGGGAACCATTTTGGTTTTGGTTTTGTTTTTTTTTTACTTACAAATAAGTTATTCAATAAATTATGAGATATTCAACATGTACAAAATTTGATTGGGGTTAATGAACTGGTTAAACTGTAGGTTAATGAAAGTGTAAGGCAGGCTATTCTATAATAAATTATAATTTATCATTATCATTAAACTCCTCAGATACATTCAACTTACGAAAAGTTTGTTGAAATGTAACTAGTATTAGTAACAAAAACACGAAAGATACGAATAAATAGCAGTTGCAAATAAACTGTATAGCACCAAGCTTTATACAAACAAAAACATCCCACCAGTACCTGCAGACAGACCACTTTGTCTCCTGGACGAACATTGCTTTCATTGGAATAGTCTCCATCTTGTCTGACTTGCTGTCTGCCTCGAGTTTTGCCTTGAGTCACAGGGTTGATGGCCTCCAGATGGGATGGGTTAGGTAGCATAGTGACATGGAGTGGGTGTCCAGCACCTACTTCAAGCTCTACAGATGAGGTAAGATGAGACAGCACATCCCCAATGGATTGTGAATTTTCTGGAAATTCACTTAGACCCCGCATTTTACGGAACATGAGCTGAAATGTAAAATAGGGAAATACATAATTATTTAGGTATTATTAGGTATGAATTAGGCATTATTGAGAGTGAAAACAGCATTGTGTTGTCAGAATGTTTCCTTTGTGGTCATTAACACTTTGAGGACCAAGCAACATATTTGTTCCATACTATTTAATGGACAACAAACGCGATCGAAACTGTCCTGAAAGGGTTAAAGTGAAGTGCAGCAGAAAAAAAATGCCTGAAGTGTTTCTTTCTTAACCCTTTCAGGACTGTAGGTTGTTGGCCTTAGGATGTGTACCAACATCCTTTGTTCAGCAGCACACAGACACTGGGCAAATGTTTACACTTTTAAATATGCAAAGACAAAGGTGGTATGTCTACTGAAAACAAACCTGTTCAAAAAGCATCACAAAAATTACAGCAAAACAAGACAGAGCCTGTGTGCCTCAGTAGTAAAAAAAGACGCTTTCAATACAAGACAACTAATAATTCATTAATACCAATAAGAAGACAGAAATCCACAGTTAAAACAAATTCTATAAATAGTTTACCACATAGTCACAAATATTATATTAACACCAAAATTCCCTTTGATGCACACACAACTCAAACGACAACCGAATCCCAATTTACCAGTGTTTGCTTTTTGGCCACTATTTGACTATTACATTTACAGTATTTAGCAGACGCCCTTATCCAGAGCGACTTACAAAAGTGTTTTAAGACATCAGTAACATAATCCATTCTTAATAATAAGGAATCTAAACAAGAATACACTGAAACTTTACTGAAACTGTAAAAGTTGTGTTTTTTTTAAAAGATAGAAGGACATGGGTGGGGTTTTAGTTGAGGTAGGTGCGGAATAAATGGGTCTTCAAACAGCGTTTCAAGATAGCCAGAGACTCAGCTGTTCGAACAGTGAGGGGAAGTTCAATCCACCACTTAAGAGCCAAAACAGAGGACCGGAGTGAGCGAGGTGTAGTGCGGGTGTGATAAGTGCTGCAAGGTAGGAGGGTGCAGGCTCATTTTTAGCTTTGTAAGCAAGCATCAGTGTTTTAAATCTGATATGAGCAGCTACAGGGATCCAGTGGAGAGGTCGGAGCAGTGGTGTACTGTGTGTGAACCTGGGAACATTGAACACAAGTCTTGCAACTGTAAGAATCGGATAGCGGTCAGAGGAAGCCCTGCTAAGAGAGAGTTACAGTAATCCAGTCTTGAAATGACAAGGGACTGAACCAAAATCTGTGTTGCCTCTGTGGAAAGAAATCGGACGGATCCTTCTGAAGTTCTTTCCTGTTCCTGTGCAAAACATCAGAGAGCCAAGGGGCAGGGTAG